>VCAZ01000073.1:537500-540000 GCA_005784505.1 Bagarius yarrelli | reverse complement strand
CCATGGTTTCCACTTTGGAAGGAGCAGGGCGGGAGGAGGGGGGAGGGTCACATGACGCAACGAGGCAAACTGTTGTCGGTCACGTGACTTGTTTAGTAAAGTGATTAATGTACAGGAAGTGGGTGCCTGTAGGAAGAGGAGCCTATCTGAGGTCGAAGAACAAAAACAAAGCTTTTTGAACACCGGCACCGGTGCTGTTCCTGCCTCTACCAAACGATGCCAGATCAATTCAGAACTCTGCCTGCTCATTAAAAACTTTAATAAACACTTTTATCAAGTCTGTCTGGGTGTCTGGTCATAAATATACAGGCATCATTGCGTCTTTTCTGAGAGAACGATAAGTGTGCTGCCTACACTAGAAAGGACTAGTGGTCCTGGCATACGTTAGAATTAGTTGCCTGTTGAGAACTGAGTGGTTCAGTAATGCATCATGTGTTTCTATAGCTTTCAATTCACACATGCTGTACTTTTTGCCACATTATAGCAAATAATAACAATTAATTTAATTAATTTAGTGTAAGGTTCAGCTTTAACATGGTGTACTTTTAGATTTGTGCTTTTGACTTCATGGCGGTTCTCTTTAATGCCTGTTTTTTTTTATTAAAAGGTTTGCCCAATTTAATAGTTTTTATCACATGTAAGCAGTTTAACAGGTATACACAAAGATAAAACCACACATCTCTGCATTCTGGACTAGTGAAATGTTAAGACCACCAATCAAACACTTTCTCTTCTTTAAGAGATCCGTAGTTTTACTTGTGATTTTTTTGACAAATTATGGTAATTCATATGCAGACCTGTCTGATGGAATCCGTACATAAATCTATCCTCTTCACATTGAACACTTTTTTTAATATTTTAATGCGGTGAGCATAACAACCACTAAACATGTTCCAGTAACATCTGGTAGTACAGTTCACCACTTCAAATAACAAGTTTCCAAAATATTTGAAATGTTTTAGAAATGTTTGTCCCCCTCTAGTGGCAAGAGGTCATAAAGAGTCACACGAGTTAAATTGTGCTTTAATGTCCTTGCCTACACGGGTGAATATGATGATGATCTCTTACGATTCTATCTCTTTTATAGTGATGTTAAAAAAGAGACTCAGCCTCTGTCCCCAGACGATGTCATTGTCCTCTCCGATAACGAACCATCCAGCCCCCAGATGAACGGCGATAGTCACTTCAAAGAGCTGGACACAGACTTGCTTATGGTCAGAATCATTATATTACTGTAGGATTATTTATTAGATTAGCTTATAGTACTGTAAGTGATGCTCAGTGTGTGTGTGTTTGCGCATGCAGAAAAGCAGTCCTGAAGAGAGAGTTCGTATTATAAAGCAACTGAAGGAGGAGCTGAGGCTAGAAGAAGCCAGGCTGGTGTTGTTGAAGAAACTAAGACAGAGCCAAATACACAAGGAAACCAATGTACAGAAGGTAACACACACACACACACACACGCGCACACAAGGTTTTTCCCTTCTACTGAAACGTAGCAAAACCATGTGTTTTTATGAGTAGCCCGTGTTTCAGTACCTGTGGTTTTTTTTTTTAAGTCTTTTCTCAAGAAACCACAACTTTTAAAAATGTAAGTTTGTTGATTTATCTGTTTGTCTGCACAGCCTTTAGGTTCGGGCTCTGTGGCCACACCCCCTCCTCTGGTCAGAGGCTCAGTGACCACCAAAGCCACTCAGCCTGTAAGTGTCCGTATCAACACACCCGAACCAAGATGAAGTGAGGGCCTCAGGCAAAGTTAACAGATGAGGCCCTCCTAAAAGTTTATTTTAATATATTTTTGTTACCTAGATACATATTCATACAAACATACAAAAGGTAATCAAAAATAATCTAAGAGCATAAATTGTTTTGGTTTTTTATTAAAATAATGGTTTTTATAAAACAAAATGCTTATTTTTTAACAAAATATTATTCTTCATCTATATGGCAGAAGATTCAGAACAATCTTGAAGAAACAGTAGAATTGCTGTTAAGTGCAACCCTGCTAACCTGTTTCCCAGTAACAATATTAATATTACCAGTAATTCATCTTGCAAGGGAGGGGGGTATATATATTGCCCCACGTTGGTGGCTGGTGTAGATACATTGCCCCATGTTGTATTAATAATAACATTTCTAAGCGTTCAAATGGTCAGCTGTTGTTGGTCCCCTAAAAATGCAGGGCATCAAGCAACAGGCTGTGTTGCCTGCCCCATTGCTACGCCTCTGATTTTACCACACACATACAGTATAAGTCGATTTATTCTATGTGATTCGATCCTCAGCAGGTTCTGTCCAGCCGGAGCTCAGCAGCGGTCATCCCTCCTCCTCTAGTACGTGGTGGCCAGGCATCCAAACATGGCTCGCAGAACTCCCAGATCATCATGCCTCCTCTGGTCAGAGGTGCTCAGGTGAGCCCCTAATCCATGCCACAACTTCCAAAGCACCTAATTCACATTTGTTGGGTACCGTCCTCTTTATTTTCTGATGGCAAGGTGTCATG
>VCAZ01000073.1:270000-527500 GCA_005784505.1 Bagarius yarrelli | reverse complement strand
TTGACATTTTTATTAGAATTTGTTTTAGTCATATAAATACATCATCATGTATTTGGGAAAAAAAAGTTGGCTTTTGATCCTAAATTTGTCTGGATGCTCATAAGAAAGTAAATCAACTTATCTAACATTAGAAGGCAAACAGATCCATTTAAATGATCATAAAATCTCCACAATGATTCTGGGTGTCACTCCGGAACATGTTTTCTGTTGTAGACTGCCCCTTGCACCCCCTTCCTAAAGGATGGGGACGATTGTGGCCCTCGCTAGAAAATATTGGGGAACCCGATCTAATCAGTCAGTCATGGCATGATATTAATAGCATATCGGTGAGAATAGAAAAAAAAAACACGTAATTGTGTTGGCTGTATAGATCATTCATTTCATTAGTTCAAGTGAAAATTTTGATGATTTAGTAAAACATTTATTAAATTAACAATCAAGTTAATTTGTATGTGTTTATGAGAGTCGTGGAAGCTTAGTGGTTAAGGTGTATAATCGCTAATCGGAGGCTCATGGGTTCGATTCCCAAAACCACCAAGCAGCCACTGCTGGGTCCCTAGACAAGACCTGCTACCTTTAACTGCTCAGTTGAATTAATGTAATAAATGTAAGTTGCTCTGGGAAAAAAAAAGGGCGTCTGCAGAATGCCAGAAATGCAAATGAAATATCAAAAATATATGTAGACAAATATAGAACTAATGTTCTGTTTAATTTAATGAGAAACTCGTCCCTCGGTTTGCTGATTAATGTTGCTCATTAAGACTAAAAAACATCACCTCCAACATACACCCGACTTTACCTCTGGTGTTACACAGCATGCAGGAGCCACCCCCTTTGTGCGCTTAGCCAATCAAAAAGCTTTCCTCTTCTCTAACTCTGTTAAAGTAAAAGGAGTGCTGCAGAAAACACACTTTTATATTTGTGTTCTGGAAATCTGGCGAGAGATTCAGAGAAACGGGATTTTTACGATTATTAAGCTCTGAAACACAAGCCACGGTTGGGAGATGAATCCCAGGGATGCTGAGCCGGACTGTGATGCCACACTGAAGCTGCACTACCTCAGGTAAGAACTGTCATTAGAGTAAAAATTAATTCATTACAAAAAGATCTACTTTTTTGTTTCGATAATTCAAATCAAAAATTGTTTTGTTATACCTCGGATATCTGAAGCTAAATATTTACGCACCGCCCACAGAATCACTGCTGCTGTTATTAAAGCTCTTGAACAAATATCAAGTCAGCTTTAAAATTATTGGCTTTTTATTATAAACAATATGAAAAACGAAAGATAAATAGAACAGATTAGGATTCTTTTGCGAGTTTAATTTGCGAGGAAATAAAAGCTCCTCCTCAGATCCTCCTTCTATTCTCGGAGTGATGGAGACACTATTTAACATTTAAGAGCCATTTTTTCCAAAAAAGTTATATACAGTCATAAATAGAATGTCTGCTTATCCAACACACAATCTGTTGGTCTGTTCCCTTTCAACTTTCGACAAAGGGTGCCAATATTTTTAGCTTGCCATTAAAAATATTAGAAAACAACTTTGTTAAATCTGATTTTATCTATGTTTACTAGTGTAAACCGCATTTTATTTCTCACATTATAGAGACATATTTTAATACTATTAAAATATGAGTCTTAATCTGGGTCTTTAACTATAAATAGAAACAGGACTGAAAGTGTGAGAATGTTCTCCTTAATCGGTCCTTTTATCGTGTAATATTAATGTTTAACCCACTGAGTTCTACAGCAGTATCACAGCTTTTTCCAAACACTGGCACACTATAAATTATGATTTATCCTGAATAGATGGTGGTGCAAATTATTGGCAATAATTACAGTTTGATATCCTGAAACAGCTGAAAGGCGAGCGTTAATAATTCCACTGGGCACTCGGCACATCAGAAACATGAGGCAGATTTTCAGGTCCTTATTAAAACTTTTCCTGATTATCATAAATGGCATAATACAGTAGCTTGGTGATTGAGGTTTGGCATAGGTTCAATTCCTAATACCACCAAGTTGCCCCTGCTGGGCTCCTGAGCAATGCCTTGCAGTTCTTCAGTAGGGGCATCTCAGCTTCAGCTCCCTGGGAAATGCTACAATCCGAGGCACATTCAAAAAACTTTCTAAAGATGTTGCATTTCGTAATACGAAGTCAATCAATAATTCAACAGTAACGTGTTACTTTGCTTGAGTAAATTCTTGGAAAATATGTACTTTTAAGAGTAGGTTTAACTGACTTTACTTTTTTTCTCTAAAAATACTTACAGAATTTTACTTTAACGTTGCTACATTTGATGATGTCCCTCTGTTATTAAATGTTAATTCCCAAAATGTAATTTTAATACATTTAAATGTTTCCATCATGTTATGGAGAGTGATATAATGAGTCTCGGGATGGGCTGCACCCGTCCAATGTCTGTCTAAAGGCTAACTTTTTAAAAGCAGCTCAGTTCGGAAAATAATAGTCGAAAAAGGAGAAGTGAGAATATCAGTGGAGACAGAAAACGCTCAATTTTTATTTTATTTTAAAGAGTTAAAAAGGACAGTTACAGCACTGAACTCCATCCTGGAGGGTTCTGCAGAGTTTAGCTTTAACTTTCCTTTTAATTATGCCTAGCAATACCTTTATTAGCTAGTTCAGGGGTGTGTTTAATTAAGGTCAGAGTTTGCAGGTGCCCTCCAGGACCAAGTTTGTTGACCCCTGAGTTACATAATGTGATGACTTCTACATGTATGTGCACCAATATATCAGCATATATATGTATATAATATGTAATAAAACGGCATAAGGGAATTTCAGCTAGAACCTGAGAAAACGTTGCGGTGAGTTTCATGATAATGACCATGTGAGGGTGATTTTGCAATTATAGGCACTTCAACCTTACCGTAGGTTACTATTAAATCTCACACATTGTCTATTTTTTGCATTCAGGATTTTTTCCTTCATTTAATCACTGGTTTTAATCAGTAATTAGTAACTCAATACCTAAGTAATCTTATTCCGCACTTTATTACTCTTACTCAAGTAATTTTAAACATTAATACTTTTACTCAAGTCATTATTTTTATAAGTATAATTGTACTTTTTTAATTCTCTCAGCCTTTTGATGATCTAGCATGCAAAAAGATAAAATAAAACCCGTTGGCTGGGTGAAGCGCTGATGTGTGGACATCTGTTCGTAAGGATTACACTTCAGGGTAGATGTTTCCGAGGTCTGCTGCCAAATCAATAACCAGTCAGGGGTTCAGGAACTAGAAGCTGAGCTTGAATGCTCCTACAGTCTGTATAATGTCAACGCTAGAGACTAGGACAGCTGTCTGGAAGCACAAAGTCAGGTCATGATTAGGCTTCACACAATGATGGGTTAAATATTCATAAATATCTAACAGCCTAATATTGAGCACAAACTTTAATGTAATCTGTACACTTCTGTGGCTTCTTTACAGTAAAGAAGAGGCTGTTGCCATGGAGATGGACTTGCTGAGAGATTATCACTTTGGTCTGCATCAGTTGACAGAGATTTTAGGTCATGCCTGTGCTGTTGCCGTGGCAAAGGTCTGAGATTTAACCACGTCTATCCAATCAACTGTTTCTTACAAACTTTTTGTCATACAAATCATGTTCCAGTGAGTGACGACCATTAGGAGGAATCAGTCGCCTTTATTCCTGCTGTTCTAATTGGTTTTAAAATTTACATTATTTATAAAGAACATTACATTTCAGATCAAATTGTTTTTCAGTTCTTAAACGCAAAAACATTACAAACAAAAACCAGGTGGATGGACAAGTGCTACTTTTAGGTTTTTCTGCCATCTAGTGGTTTAGAACAAAATAAAATCAAAGGCGTCTCTTACTCTGTCCTACTCTATTTGTACATCCATACTACAACTTTGGGTTATTTGTCAGATATTTAACGTCTAAAGCAGTGTTTTCATTTACAGACGTACCCACTGAGCATTCTGGGAAAGAGGCAGCCCACTGTACTGGTGGTGTGTGGGCCATATCAGAACGGTTGCATTGGCCTGGCATGTGCACGTTATCTGAGATTATTTGTAAGTATTTGGCAAGACAGGTTGATCATGTGGTGTCATGAAAGTCCATGGTCTGCTTGAGCAATCTGCAATCTGGTCCTAAATCCACCACAAGAGCATGGCTACAGAGTGTATCGATTAATTAATTCAAGGACAGGAACACTGTATTTGGCTTATACGATTTAGAGACATTTTTTTCAGTGGCCTGACCTAAATCAGCAATATTCAAGCTTTATTATATACTTTTTAAATAAATACAAATGCATTGTTATTGTCTTAGAAACACAATTAATAGGTAAATGCATAAATGCATGTTTACAAAAAATTATATATATAGATTATACAATCTATATGTAGGGGTTTAATCCTGTGCTGCCCTTTATAACTTCAATTTCAGGAATACATGCCCACTGTCTTCTACCCGAAACGCTCTACACAGAGTCCTCACCTGGACTTTACTGTACAATGTGAGAAAATGGACATCCCCTTTCTGTCCTACCTGCCCACTGAGGTGAGGAACGCTTGCACTTGTACATCTCATACACTAATTTAGAATGCACAAAATGCAAAAAATAAGCAGACTGAATCTACTGTAGGCTTTGTTTTTTTTGCTGAAGGTTTCTGTTGCCCTTTATTTACATGTGGTACAAGAATAAACAGCACTACATGACCCCTGATAGGAAATGTGTAACTTTTTCCACTGATGGAAACTTTACCTAAATAATCATCACTCAGAATATATGAATTATATGATGTGTGTAAACATCCTGGCACATTCTCACTTCAAGGTGCAGCTTATAAATGATGCTTATAACCTGGTGGTGGACGCACTGCTGGGTCCAGAGACAGAACTGGAAACAGTGAAAGAACCTTTCACCAACATCTTACTTACTCTCCAAGGGGTTAAAATCCCCATCGCCAGCCTCGATGTCCCCTCAGGTTGGAAAATATACTTTTCTGGTCAAGTCCATAAGTGCTGAACACTATTATGAGAAATCTAACCTGTTTTGTTAGTACATATTTAACTAGCTGTATATTGGAATGCTTTATATGTAAAACATTACAGCAAATATAGACCTATAGTAAAAACGAAACCAAAATTGCTGTATCATAGCTTCCCATTCGCATTTTATATTTTACTTTAGTTCACCCAGTTGCCTAGAAACTCTTAAAACAGGAAGTAAAAGGTGGCTGTTTATTAGTTATAAATATGCCAAGATTCCGGTTATAATTCGGTTATCTACTCAGTTAAAATGTAAAATTACGAAATACACCAAAACAGAGAAACAAGTCATGGTGATTTTATTTAAGGAATAATGTATTTTAATGGTTATATATTCATCTATTTATAAGCTTTATGCTAGTTTTCAGTCACGTGATCGTGCGGCGACGTAGCGGGTAAAACAATTAGCCAACATGGCAGCCTACACCGGGATCTCCATAAAAAACCATTTTTCTGTTTAAGCTACTAATCATTGCGACTTATTTGTCGACAAAGAAAAAACCCCACGAACTTTAAGTTTGGGGCACCCGTTGCCGTATTTTAGTCGTTAGAAACCCCAGCTCTCCACTTCAGTGATGTTTATGCATCTTGTGGAGAATGTCTCACCTTACACTTCCGCCAGGATAAAAACGTACAGAAGATTAATTATATTTTTTAAAAACCCTAATCGAGAAACCATCACGAATTTATATCGAAAAACAATCGCAGTTTATCAGTCTGAACACGACATATTGTCTATGACTTTCACTTTATTTACGTAACAGCATCCTAATTTTAGAAAACAATTTCTTTAGCTATTAAGTAAGTAAAGTTCACTGTAATCGAACTTTCCGGGATTTTGGCTAAATAAATGAAATCAGGGGGCGGTCCCCTAGTGGTGTGACGTCATAAAGATAATCGATTACGTGTTTATTTCAAAAGATTTATTTTGCTTTTATTTAAATGAACTGTTAAGGTCTGTAATCACTTCCTAATGCTTTGATCCTGTCCTGACTGAGTAACAAATGTGGTCATTGCAGGATGGGACTCTGATGAAGGCAACATCTGCACAATCAATCCAAACCTCCTCATTTCTCTGATGGCACCCAAGAGATGTGCACTCGGTTTCTCCGGAACTCACTTACTCGCTGGACGCTTGCTGCCCTATGATATTCAGAAAAAATATGAGCTCAACCTACCCAAGTTCCCCAGTACAGCCTGTATTATTAAGCTCCATTGATTAAGTCTGTATGACTTCACAAGCAAGTAACCAGTACAGTTATTCCAAAAAATAAACAAAAATAGCGATATTAGTTGAGGGCAGTATTTATTGGTGTAACAGTGATGCTTGAGGCACAAATACATGTAATTACCTTCTATAGTGGGGGAAACAAGTTGCATATGTATGAAAATTTATGCAGTAAATAATTTATTATTAAAAACATCGAGTGACTTGAATTAAAAGACTTCCAACTCTCATAACCGCAGACTTCTGGGTCCCTGGCTCCATCGTAACACCCCAGATCTCTACCACCTCTTTTGTAGGGACCCATATGCCATACCTGTTATGGAAGGGGAGAAAATGTTACTACAGGCCATTACATTTCAGAAATAAAACAGTCTGAAATAGTTGAGACTTACCTAAAGTTTCAGTGTTAAAAGCTAATCACTGATAAGTCTTGAGAGTCTTGAATACCAGCCATGTTTCAAAATCCATCTTTAATCTAGAGGGAATAAAACAAAAACATAATATTACTAAACAAAAACAGTTGCAGAATAAATAAATGCATGGTTGGATTCAAAATTGTCTATAGACTTTCAAATGTTTAACAGGTGTTGGGTTTGATTGTATAGGTCACCAAAACAGTTGTGCTACAAGGCAACAATATTGGCTCTCAGGTGACCTGGATTACACAAAATTTAACAAATGGATCAGGAAACTTCAATTAAGCAAAATAAAACTTGGACTTGAGAAGTGTTTGATCGCAGCTTTTTAAAACCTCATGAATTTGAAGCCAAAAAAAGTTTTCAGGTACAAAAAGACTCGGGTGCTAAGGGCACCATGCAGAAAGCTTAAGAAAGCATGAATGTTGTATGGAGGGGATGAAATTTCTAACACACCGGTATATCTCATAGCACAATGTTAAGTTTCTGAAGGTTGTGAACAGGTGAGCAAAGGAAGGTTACCTCAGGCCTACTGTTTCTCCATACATCAACTAGCCCAAGAGAGTAGCAGCATTCTCCTGTTCCACTGACAGGAGCCAATCACTTCGGTAGATGCACAACTTCGTTCTCCATAGGCACCAGTGAGGATATTTTGCTCCCCTCTTTACAGAAGTAGAGCTTGTGGATTTAGTAAGGCTTTTTTTTTTTTCAATTTAAGCCGAAAAAACAGAACGTTAACTGGTACAACTTTCCATCAGTTGCTAACTACCAGGCAAATAACCCAATGCATATTTTGTATATTTGAAAAATGTGATTAAAACCAAATAAATAAGCTTTAATAATCAATTCATTTTCATGCCTAAACAAAAGCAAAAAAAAGTTTTATAGAAGTTGTTAGCTGTAACCCCCTTCACTTAATTTCTCCCTAGTTTAATCTTACTTATACCCATGTGCAATTGGTTTTTAATCTGTGATAAATGCTACCGATACATATTCTACGCAATGTAGAAATTTAGCAAAGGTAAACAGTTTACACAAAAACTAACATTCTTGCATAAAACACTGAAGCAGAAGGCATTCTTTTGTCTTCATTAGAAATGTTGCATTGCATTCTGAACTCTCGAGGGCTCTCTGGCCATCCGATGGACAGCAAGGCAAGTACCCTATTCAAGCCCAGGATGTACCAAAACAATTGAATTAGTCTTTGGTGACAGTGGTTCAACTGCAATGTTGCACAAAGTAACCATAAACCTTTTATAAGAGTACTTTGGCAGATGTTGCAGCACCACTGCTGACCTGGTGTGATAATTGTGCTTTAGCTAATTTAAACTAGAAAAAAATTGCACACTGCTTATGAGCAAAATGCACACTTTTGCATGCCTTTTTTTGTTATCAAGGCACAATGCATAAAAATACATCAAGCCGATTTGTGGTGATACTGTCTAACAGAAGCTTCTCTTTTTATTAACTGTATATTTGTGGTTCACCAGGGTGTTTAAAAAAGAAAATAATTTAGGTTTTACAAAGTAAAATAGCTGGTAGACATGGCAAATCTGGCAACATGCATCATGATTTCTACAGTGACTAGTTTTGGGTCTCTAAAATATAAACAAGGCACGACGCACACCAGAGTCACCATTGCGGAATCTGGGTCAGCAAAGGCGCCAACACACAGTCAACATAGTACTGAATGCTTGTCCACTAGGGACAAAAAGGTGAAATGGTCTGTTAATCTTTTTTTTGGAACTTGAACATGGTATTAACCTCGCAGGGTTGGTTACAAAGAAGAAAAAATGCCTTCTGCTTTTGGACCACCACCAGGGTGGGTAATTCATGCAAGAAGTTATTTTTGGGCAAACTACTTTAATTCTAAGAAAATATTCCTAAAGTGGTCTTCTATTGTTTTTCAAAGCACAAACAAAATTAGTTTTTTTTTCAACGGTTTCATTTAATAGGCTCCATGAAGCCAAGGACACAAATAAGATTCAATGCCAGTACAAAGAACAGAGCACATGATCCCATCAGATTTGGGCAAGTAATTGTAACAATTCTCAACATTAATTCAGCTTCCATATAGAGCACTTTACAGTGTAGGAGTGTCGGTCCATCTTTACATGTTTTTTAATAAAAAAAAAAATTAAAAAAAAGAAAAAAAAGCAAAAGTCTAGTAGGGCAGAGATGTGAGGGCAAACGTGGCAAACTGCAAAGCTGCACTTCAACAGCAGCACCAGTGCTGGCCAGCTCACGCAGTGTTCACCAGTCTGCAAGGAATTGACTTTTGGATAATTGATATGGAAAAAAGGTTTCCTACTTTTAGTAAATTAACACTTAAATGGATCACTTTATTGTGCCGCTACAACTTTTAGCCTTGTAGAAAGTTCCACAGCTGCTTAAAAGGTCCTTTAAGAGGTAGATGTTTACTAAAACAGGGCAACCCAAAATAAAACCAGGACCTCTGTTAAAATTGGAAGCAGTCTGCCAGAACAGACCAAGAGAAAAGATTTCACAAAAGTAAAAGAAACAAAAAATAATTGTAGCCATTGTGGTAGCAGAAAAACATTTCACAACCAATAAGAAAAACTTGGTGCTCTCTTTTTTTATAAACAAAGAAAGCTTCTACATGAATAGATCCTTGAGGAGCACGTCTTTAGAATATGCAGCCAGTGAAGAGTTGGGTCTTGGGTCTTATTCGTGTGCAGCTGAGGAAGAAGCAGGCACACGTCAGGACACTAAAGCATCTGAATACATCGAGTTTGACTCAACACCCCCTTTTAGACAGCAATGTGTACGAGACGAGGCAAAGCGCCACAAAACGTGTGGCTGTCCAACTGACAGGCCTGAGGGAAGTCATGTTTATTGGCTGTCTGATTCGGGATGAAGAGAAAACCAATGAGATTGCACAACGGCTCGTTTGGCAGCAAGCGCTGCTCCTTAATGTTGGCGTGAACAGCGAAGCACAGAAGAGATACCAACTTAGTCTACTTCATATTCTTTAGATCCAGTGATCTTGAACTGTACCACAGTCAAAACTACATGGTAGCAAGCTAATAACATTTCAAAGATTAACTTGGAGGACAAGTTGCATTTTATACACTAGTCTATAATTACAAATAGTCAAACGTTAAAGTAATTAAGGAGGAATAGTTTATAACAGGTTGATTAGGGTAACTGATGCAATATTAAGAATCTTGCAACCTACATCTAAAAAAGGGCTAAAACATACCATAGTCATCATAGTTGTCTCTGTAGGAGTTTCCACGGTCACCATAGCTGGAACTCCTAAAGAAAAATTTTTTTTTAACAAAAAAACCCCAAAAAAACAACCACCTCACTCAGGTACTGATTAATACTCTGGATTAACAACATGTGTAACATCATAAAATGGAGATTACAACCTTACCTGTCTCTATTGTATCCACCGCCACCACTGCTTTTGTAACCACCACTATAGCTTCGATCACTTCCGTAACTCCGGTCGCCGCCACCATAACTACGGTCTCCACCACCATAACCGCCGCCACCTGTGGAAATCACACCACAAATTAAATACATTGGACTGTTATAAGTCATTCATTGACTCAGAATGCACTGGCTTGTCAATCACATGCTCACCTCTTGGTCCACCTCTTCCCCTGCCGCCACGGAAGTATCCACCACCGCCTCCCCGTCCTCCGCTGCTGCCACCTCTGTATCCACCACCGCCAGAGCGCCCACTGCCACCTTTGCCGGCCTCATCAACACGGATTGCCCTGCCATCAACAGACTAGGGAGAAAAATATAGAAAACTTGGATTTAGTATATCCTTAGCATAACATGCAACTGGATATTTAATCTAGCCTAGTTTGTGAAATACAGACAAAACTTATCCCTATTGCATTTTGTTAATTTTTTGTTTTAAACAAAGTTTCATACTTTTCCATTCATTCCCTCCATGGCATCTTTTGCATCTTCAGGGTTCTCAAACGTGACAAAGCCAAAGCCCCTCGATTTGTTGGTCTCTCTGTTTCTGGCAACATGAACTGCAAAAAAAATGCAGTAATTATATAAACTTAAATTTACGTAAAAAAGACCTTTAAATCAAAAATACAACACAAACCATTGGTGATGACGCCATATTTGGAGAAGGCGTCCTCCAGAGACTGCTCCGTGGTGTCGAAGCTAAGACCTCCAATAAAAAGCTTTCCTTCGTCAGACATGTTGTAGTTTCTGTGAATAAATAAATAAATTCGTAAAACAACGTTTTTGTAAATAATTACGAAAAAGATATTCAAATGCAGTCAAACAAAGGGTACGCCAGGAAGCCACGTTTTAAAACCACCTATTTTCCGGCAAAAACGCGCCAGATACGTCTATGCAAATTAACGTAAAAGCGCGTGTTCATGTCACAATAGCGGTGGAAACCAACCACCCATCCCCCTACAATTTTTTTTTTACCCGGTAGCCAAATTTATGTCGATCTGCGTTAAATAACTAGGTCTTTAACTAGTTTCATAAAGTATATTTGGCTAAAATAATAAATATCTAGAAAGTAGACGGTTAAACACTAACGGACGCAACAATTCAATAGCTAAGCTAGCTAGCGCCATTTTGCCAACGTGAAGCAAAAAGCAAACGACAAAAACGTAAGAGGGAAAACGATACATTATAAGCTATTATTTTAAAATGTAACCTAATCTTACTAACGAGTTATAATACACGTTAAAAGACACATGTGAGAGAATTACGCAAAAATCATGAATTATCACAACTTACGTTTAACACGTTCGTCTCTGGTGCTCTCAGATCAATATGGCGGCGAGGAGAGGGTGGGCATTTTATATACCTCTGGGGGCGGGGTTAACGCCACATCACTAACTATTTGAATATTTATTACCCGTATAAACACGACAGCGTCACAAATGTAAAAACATTATGTTTAATAATTAGTCGAGTTTTTACGTGATTTTAACAATAAAATAATCAACTTTTAAACAATGAAAATTTATGCGTGTTTATTTTATTTCAAATGTATGTGCTTTTTAATTTGTCTTTTTTTTTTTTTTACTTTACAACCCAATATATTGAGATTATACAATTCATGAGAATTAAGAAACCCCTTTAAAAAACGAAAAAATTGGGGGGAAAAGTATACAATCTAGTATCTACCGGCAATGTTTGTGTGCCTGTTCTTTTATGTAAATATAGGAGTCAACTTTAACATGTGAGCTGATTTTGCTTTCATTTTTTTGTATTAATTGACCAAGTTCAGTAAAGCACTTAAAAGTCTCATAGAAACCACCTTTCAACATGTAAGATGGTTATTTGCATAAAAGGTATAAAAGAAAAGTGTTTTACTCTCTTTGTGTCTATGAGCATAGTACAATATGAAGCCATTGGCAGGGGTGCTGCTAAAAGGGGAAAAGTTAAAATGACTATAAGGACCAATGCAGAATGGGCCCCCCCAGAGATCTGTTTTATTAGTAGTTACTAGGAGTACATATATAATAGTACATTTGGTGCAGAATGGGTATGGTAGGAGGCCAAATCTCATATTCTTTCAAAAAGCCCAAGAGCGCAACTGCTATTAGGACAGATACTTATTTGCAGGAGGGCATCATTTAATTATTCATGATTTCAAACTAAATGAAATCAAAAGGCTGTCGTACTTGAGCTAGGCCATAGGCTACTACTGACTTCTGAAAGTTACTCTGTAACAGGAGGTTGAGATTTGCCAAGACATAAATGAACAAAGTAACAACATATACCAGCTTTCATAAAAAATAAAAAGGTGCAGTCTGGTCTAAATACCAGTCAAAGTAAGTCAAATACATTTTATTGTCATTTCTTGCCTGCATACATTTGAACAAAATGTTTTAATGACTCATTTTCTGGACATTTTCAAAGAAATTCATGTGGTTCCATTTGCCAGTGGGCAATTAAAAATGCAAAAACACGGTGAGACCCAAACATTACAAAATTTATTCACCAGAATCTTTAAACTAGTACACACTATCAAATGATATAAAATTAAAATAGGACGTTGAAAATGTAGACCGTACAAAAATTATTACGGAACAGCCTTACCAACACTGGAGCCTTTACAAGGCCATGGTCATCGGAAAAGCCCACAACACTTTCAAAAAACAAAGACCACACCAACAATAGGCCATCAGGCTTGTGAACGACCCTTATCCCCCACCGCTGCTAAAGACAATAACTTTTATGGACCACTACTATGCTTATCAATGCAGACCATTCAAGAAGAGGTATCAAGAAGCTTTATTGCCATTTTAGCCATGTACAGATAGAGGGATAAAATTTGCAAGTAAGTTACAGCCGCAAAGATTATTGTGCTGAACAGCATTAAAGTGACCATGCTTAAAAGGAATGTTTTTTTCATGTTTACATGTAATTTATATTAATTGTGTTTGTCAGTCTGAGGTAGTCTTTAACACTTACATATAAACTGTATAATCCAATCCATATATATATATATATATATATATATATATATATATATATATATATATATATATATATATATATATATATATATATTGTCTTCTTGAACCATTTATTTTGTATGTGCTTTTCTTATGGCATGTTTGATTATGTAAAGATGCATTAATTTGTACACATTTACACAGACTAAATAGGGTTAGAAGTACTGAAACAAGATTAAAATTGTATTAGTGGTTGATTGCTGAAGAGTAAAACAAGAAATGAATTTATGAATAAATGTTAACATTTAACATGTACTGCAATCAAACAAAAACGTAAGAATACATGAAGTACAGATGGTGAAATTGTGTTTAATAACTGTGTTAACAGTGTTGGAAAGGTTACTTTAAAAATGTAATTAAATAAATGTAAATGTGATAAATACTATACATTTTAATTACTTTATTAGGACTAACTGGTTACATTTGATTAAGTTTCTCATGAATATTTCCAACTAAATTGTTTTCAAACATTTAAATCAGGCAGGGTTAATCTTACTCCCAAACAGGCTGTAGTACTCAAAGCTTTTAACATCGATGTGGGTTAATGTAATTGGCAGAATTGGTGTGCAGCAAATTCAAATCCAAGAACCAATCAAAAGCATCAGAATATCATTGCTTTAATAAGAATACATGCAAATCAAAAACAGGCAAAGCAACTACAGATTAATATTATTCACCATATTCTATCTTTTTGAAAAAAAACCCCAAAAACATTCAGTCGTAACCCTATCTGTAATCTTTACCATTTTAATCTTAGTCACTGTAACAAAGTACTCCTACAATTATTTTGTAATTAAATTAGTAAACATAACATCAGGCCTCATGGTGGCTTAGTAGTTAGCACTGTTGGCTCACAGCAAGAAGGTTCCAGGTTCGTATCCCCAGCATGGGCCTTTCTGTGTGGAGTTTGTGTGTTCCCATCGTGTCTGCATGGGTAGTACTCTGGTCTTTGGGTACTCTGGTTTCCTGCCAAAGCCAAAAAACATATACAGTATGTTAGGGTGATTGTTGGTTCTAAATTGCACATAGGAGTAAGTGTGAGTGTGTTTGGTTGTTTGTCTGACTAGTGACTTGCTCAGGATGTAACCCCCGCCTTTCACCCCATTAAACTGGGATAGACTTAAGCAGATTCTGGTGCCACAGACAATGGATAGGTGGATTAATAACATTAAATGTCACTAGGTAAACACTGTGTGTTAAGTAATAAATAGAATGAAGTAGAGTAGCAAAGTGTATCTTATACACTTGTTTTAATATATGTCTTTTAAATAATTAAAGATATTTGATATGTTTCTATTTATACATAGACCGCTGTTACACAATTTCAAACGTACCAACACTTTATTGCAAATTTAATTTTTAACCGCTAGGGGTCAGTGTTTTCCATCATAACGTAAAATATTTCAGCCACGTTGGTTAAAGGTAATTCAGTTTATTATTGGCTTTACACATAGTTGTATTGCTTACATGATTGTGAATCGTAGTGCATTTTTCACCCAATATTATAAAATAATAGTCTAGGATTTAATTAAATAAATAGGTTATTATGTGTCTTACATATTCTTACCATAATTTGAATTTGACAACCGCAACCTAGTGTTGTTGATATTTACACACTAAATTATAGCAGTGTTTTTGGATGTGTTCTCAACTATATGTATTTAACACTTGATAGCTCTAAGTCTTCATACAACTCTCTGAAAATTTATACTTAGCATACCAAGGCTACATATTGCCCACAAGCTTCTTATGTACATGGGGAATGTGAGACATTATAGATTTCCGTACTTGGGTGTATAAGTGTATAGAGCATGTGTGCATCATGTGTCTCCACTGTGAGTGCCCTCGTTCCATTTGGTATCAGTCAAGCTACATCTTTCTCTCCCCCCTATCAGCCCAAATAGAACACACAGGCACAAAAGAGAGATAGGGAGACAAAGAGAAAAGCAGTGAAGACAGACATGTAGAGGACTTGTGCAGCTAGTGCAGAAGACATTTTGTTCCAGACAAAATGAGTGGGTTCAGATCCACCCCCGCCTGTCCACCTCGGCCCACCAGCCTGTCTCCGAGTCTAATAACACTGACAGCGCCCACTCCTGTACCATCGCTGGGCAAAAATAACCCTGCCGTAACCATGGCAACATGCTCACAACACCAGCGCAGGCACAGAAAGAGATAAAAGGGAGATGGAGGATAAGATAAGATAAAAAGGGGAAAAAGCGGATACAGTTAGGTCCAGAAGTCTGGGTCTGCTCAAAATTTTTGGCCCACAATTGCAACAGAGCTGCCCATTTAATTATAGTGATGAGATATATGTAGTATTAGAGGTGACGGGGTTGGCTGTGGGGAAGTTTTTATGTGGGGAACTTACTGAAAAGTAGTTTGCAGCAGAGGTAAATAAATAAATAGAAATGGAAATATTACTCACTGCTCCACTAACTAGAAACATATACTAAAGAATTAAAATGCAAAGTTTTTTCATGAAGTGTAATGTTCACAGATGTACATATCACAAACATATATTATATCTATTAAAAACCTTGACATTTTTTAAGACACTCATCAGAGTCTACGTGTGTAGACGTGTAATTTTGTTAATAAATCAAAAAGCCAAATTTCACATCAAAACACATCAAATGGATTAAACGTAACTTTTTTTAAAAGTTGTGGGGAAGAAAGTAAATGCTGGAAAATCAGACAAAACTTATTTGACAAGAAAAACAGAATAAAAAATAGAAACAGACATAAATAACTGAAGCATGCTTTGGTAAGTAAACAGATGACTATATAACCATTTCTGTCCTCTTTTGTACTCTTTTGCCCCGCCTTGCCATGTGAGAAACACTTCCCTCTCCAGTCCTGTGTGTTCCCCTTGCACAGCATTTTGGTCATGCATTTTTCTACACCGCAGATGTCCTGGTGCACGACTGTCAGAGGCTGCATTCTGTTCTAGCACAAAAAACACACATAAACACACTCCATCAAGTGTGTGTGAGTCTGTGTGTTTGCGTGTCTCTCACACTCACCCACCCAGTGACACTATTTTTAAATCTCTGCCAACTCAATGCCCGTTTTAGAGCTGCCTTTTGTCAGGATACGAAAGGAGTCTGTAAGTGTTTTTCAGCAGAAATCACAGCATCCTTACAGCTATATGTTAAAAGGTTTGGGCAGAATAGATTCTGGTGAGATAATAGAAAAAAAATCTGTATAGAGTTTTACACTAATATCAAGCTGTGGGTTTCATTGTATTAACTTGAAGAGAAAAATAAGTGAGTCTGACTTTAGAGCTCCTATAACTAAATTGTCTCATTGGCTTTTAGCAACATTAACTTTGAATACTGAAAATGTATACATCATTTTTTATAAATATTGTTTAAGTATAAGCCTCAGTTTATACATACAAGACTAATAATGTTATTAGCTATTTAAATCAATGCATTTTATCTTTAAAAAAACCCCAACAAATTCATTTTGACCAGGACCACACTGTGGTATTTATTCTTATCGTTCATTAATTTACAGTCTAATGCAAACTTTTTAGTCAGACCCCCTGAAAAGCCTGATGGGTGTCAAAGGCTGAAAAAAACAAAAACCGTAAATACCTAAATAACCCCAAATACCCAAATACATAGATAACTAAATAAAACCTCCAATCAGTTTCACTTCCTTTTAACATGGTTGTGAGTTGTATTAACTCTGCCGCTGTGTCCAATATTTGCACATTTTGTAGTGTTACATTTATTCAGTAATACATTCAGGAACCAAATTTGACTTTGTACACATTACACCCATGCAGATCGATATTCAATGGGCTTATTTGCTACACAACAATGTCACCACTGTTCCTTTTTTGTCGACTCCTACTCTCATTCACTGTGGCTGCTGCCCACCTGTTTACACATTCTGGGAAAATGTTCTCTCCGCCACATCTCACACTTCGTCTCCTTTTCTGTGTCACTTCTTCAACTTGTCTATTTAGTGAGCGACATTCACAGATTATCACACAACCAAAAAGTAAGTAACTAATCCAAATTTGAAGCAAAGTTAGTAAATCAAACATGATTTCTTACACACCACCTTTTACATAATATATGATATCCATTGAGTGAGTAATAGTCTATAAAGCTAAATGTTGTGAGGTCCCTTTTGGTCATGCAAACATAAAGTAAAAAAAAACACCCTAAATGATGATCTGTAATAAAAATACAGTGCATTATAAGATAAAAATTATGAAAAAAGACGACTCACTTATATATGCTGATATATAAAGTGTTTTTGCAATAAGTATATTTGTTAGCACATTGCAATAAAATGAATTTTACATTTTAACATAAAATTTATGTAATTTGCACACAGTGCCCGAGCATTCTTCTCTGTTTTATGACATGAGTGTTTTGTGACATGAGTGTAATCATCATTCTAATGATTTAGATTAATGCTGTCTACTTAATGGGTACATGATATTCAATATAAAACATTTCTATTTATCTAATAAGATCTTTGAAAATAGTCTAGTCTATGGCTGGTTTTGGAAGATCTAGTGGGTTTGCACAGACTGCCATTCTATAAAATACTATATTATAGATACTATAAAATTACAGCACATTTCAGTTGGAAAAACTTTAAGACAAAATGAACAATACCAATAAATTCAGCATGGCCACGTGGTGTATGATTTAAATGTTAAATTTACTTTAAATCTAAATTTAAATTAGAATGTCTAGCATGTGTTAATACTAATAATAGTCATTAAAATTACCTTTAAAATTTTCTTAAATTCAATTTTTTAGCTTTTCATATCGCTCCTGCATCCGAACCATCTTTCCTAATACAATTATATTGTCTTGTATGTTGGTGACGAGTCTCACAATACAGCTTTATTTCATTTTTAAGCTAGTAAACTGGTACAGAAACTAATAGAGGCCGACTACATTGTACCGCATGGTATACGCATCCCTGATTCTGCTTCATATTTATTAGACATAACATGATGTTCTAAAATCCTGGCCTTACCATCCACTTATCTATGTTTAACATTTTTTCCTTGAGGTTTGAGTATCCAACTACATGTTATATAGTTGTTTTAGATAACTCTGCTGGCCCAAATGGACTGAACTGAACTGGCCTGTCAGTGTGCGGTGATAATTAAGCAGTGGTGATTGGCACCCACACTGCTGAAGATGGTAAAGATAGATCTGTGGTTCTATGTGATTATCTACAATAGGGACACTGGTGACTCACTGTATTTAATGCCAGTCTGTGCCTCGCTCTCTGCTGGCCTGGCTATTGAGAGAGGTGCGAGAGAACCACATAAAATCTTACCAGGGTAAAGAGTGGGTGTTTTACAGTTTCTGTGAATAAACTGCAAGTAGAAATGAGTGGGATTATTGAGGCTGTGGACGCAGGAGGTTTAGGCAAGTATGAATGAGATGGTCAGGTGGCCACAAATATTTAGGTCATATACTGTTGCTCCTAAAATTATTTTAAAATGTGTAATGATTATTTACAGTGGGAAAAGTGTGTGGGTGTGTGTGCATGGTGCCCCATCCACAATGTTTTAGATTCATTATCATCTGGAATCTGGTAAGATGCTTGTTGAATAAATTAATGAATAAATAAATAGATCAGTAGATAAATGAATAGATGAATAGATAGAATAGCTGTTTCTGTGTTTTATTATAAACGAGTTCCTTAATTTTTAAATTTTTCCTTTAGCTAATTAATACCTACTCTATAGTTATCAAAGTCAAGTGTCTAAAAAACTAGTGCACCTGGATTCACAGGATTCACATAAGAGGATGTATGTTTGTGTGAACAATGACCATTTCGGTTAGATTTTAACATGTATGATAGGAAGGGAACTGCCAGAAGGAGGAAATGTATTCAGTTGGGCCGCCCACCACTTCCTTCTTACATGGCTTTGCTGAGTCCCACCACAACATTATTTAACAAAGGTCAACTGGATCAACCCCTTTACACTGGCGGCATACAAACAGCTAAGTTAGTGCTTCTCAGTTCCTGTCATGAGACGTCCATGTATGCAGATTTGTGTGGTTCCTACTATAACGTGACCTTTTTTTTCATTAAGACTGTGTACATTAGACCCACTGGATCAGATTTTTATAACAACAACAACAACAAAAAACTGTCTGCATGTATAAAAATGCTGTTGAGTAATGAACAAATTAAAAGCAGCTATTTGTAAAATTAGGCTGTCTGGCCAGTGGGATGAGAGTAAATTACATAGATCACATGTACTTAGACCACAAACGGAAAGTTAAACGCAATTTCTGAAGTTTCTATCCTAAAAGTAAAACCTTTCTTGTTTTCAGCCTCTTTATCTGTTTTGTAGTGCTTTATTTCCTGATCTTTTAAAAATAATACCCAGCACATTTAATAGTTCTACCCCTGCAGGTAAAAGAAAACCCATATCTGATTGAATAGAATAGAATTTTTTTGTCTCTGTTTGCAAATCTGTGCGCTTAGATAGTTAGATGACTGACTGCTGCCCCAAAACTCACCTTTAATTTCCATCTCTGACTGCTTCATTATAAATGTCATGTATCTAATATTTTATTGTACTGTCTGTAGTGGCTGTGTGTCGCCAGCAGGGATCCTTCATCCATTAGCCTCCCACTCAGATCAGCTGCTCTCTCTCTTTCTCTCTCTCTCTCTCTCTCTCTCTCTCTCTCTCTCACTCACTCACACAGACACACACAGACACACACACACACACACACTGGTAACACGTCTGACTCGGTGACTTTTCAGTTCTATTGTGGCGCTGTGACTGCAACTGGCTGTTGCCTGTATATTTAGCAGAATCCAGCAAAAATAGGAATTAATGTGGACAAAAAAGCAGAACTAAAGTTGTGTAGCTGCAGCACTGCAACAGGGACAAGGCAAAATAAAAGAAGCAATAAAAAACTACATTCATGTCTATTTCTCGAAGATGTTTATTAATTCTCAAATGTAACATAAAATGGTCAAATAGTGTCATCGGATATTTTCATGAGGAAAAAAAACAATAGTATCGGTTTAAATGTTTGCAGATGTTTTCTTCAAAGGTCACTTAAATATTTTGAAGTAATTTTTGGTCCTTCTTTTTTGTCGTGTCTCCTCTAAATTAAAATAAAACTTTTTTTTCTTGAATTGTTCTAGGACACATTTACATTTTAAATCATATTTATTTACTTCTATTATTTGGTAGATCAGTAACAAGACAGAATTTTGCATGTATGTTATGTGTTGTCTGACTGCAAAGCACACACAGTTTATAGTCATCTTTATGATATTATTGTAACAATTCTTTTTAATTTTTGACTCCCCCCCACACCAAAAATCATCAATCATTCATCCTCTGTATTCCTCTGTGAGATCGTTAAGGCTTGTGGTGATGTGCGCCGAAAGCGTTGTCTTTCGCGGGTCATTCTAGCTGCAGTCAGGATGTCTGTGTTGCACCACAGTTGGATTACTTCTTGCTGGTCTATTTCTATTTCGTTTACCTTTTTCAGATCCGAGCATCACCAGTTTTACAAGTGTGAGAGTTTTATCGCTTTAAGTTTGCAGAATAATGTTGTTTTAAATAAATCTAGATAAGCCTTAATAGTTTTGTTGTCTCAGGTAAATGAAACATAATGTGGTATGCACAAAAGTTAATCTGCTGAAAAAACAAAATGATTAAGCCTCTGACATGATCTAACGTAAATTTAACATTTACTTTTTTATTTACATATGTTTGAGATGTTGAATACCAGACTCAGAGACCCTGTGCAGCAAGTTAAAGATCAGGATCATCAGGCCTTGGAATTCCTTAACGCATTCTCTTAAATAATTTTATTGTGACGTCTGTTATCATGACATTTGGATTTGCCTTTCAGTCTGTACCTTTTCCCTGTTTTCTACTTTGTGTACTTATAAGCGTTAGTGTGTATAGATACTTGCTCACAGTCACGTGTGTTCAGGGAGACATGTGAGGCTGAAGTGATGGAACAGGTTTGTAAACAGGTGTGTGTGTTTGAAATAACATTTCTGGAAATGTCATGAGATGATAGAAATGTGACAAGACTTGTTAAAACCAACAAAGGCCCCACTTTTAATGAGCATCATGTCATTAGATAGAGCTTTGTCAAGGTTTTTATACCTAGTAGAACAATGAATTAACAAGATATTTAAACTCAACATATGACAAAAGAAAAAAAGGAAAAAAATATATATATGTATATATAAGTGGATATGCTCTGGTTTAACTAAAATGATCCAGCTAAAGCAAAACATACAGTGAGAGATTCTGTTTCTGTTTGTGCTAATGTTAATGAGTTAGTGTCTTTATAGGTTCTTCCGCTACCTAACACTCAACATTCTTAAAATAACACCATGCAAAGCTTCTTCTATAAATGAATTTTAAAATTCTTTTATACCCAGACACACAGTGAGAAATGAATAGTTCTTCAACATGTGTCTAGGAAATACTCTGCTAGCTAAAGCGTTTGCAAAGACATAAACATAAGGCTTAAATATATCTATTTATTTAATAATTGTATTGTTGGATTTTTAATAACGTAAATTGGATTGTCATTAATATAAATATGGATGTCATTAATATATAGTCTGTTTTAATTGAATGCAAATGGTGTGTGTGTGTGTGTGTGTGTGTGTGTGTGCGTGTATGTGGTTGGGGTTTATATGTGCAAACTGTAGGCTTATCACTAGAAGTGTGTTGTGAGTTACATGAGAATTTGCACCTGTTGCACCATGTTCATGAAATGTCCAGAAAGGAAATTAAAGAGAGAGAGAGAAAGAGAGACATATTTCGTTCTCACTACCATTTAGTTTCTTTATAATTTACAAGACATTTATTAAAATATTAGAAAGAGTCTCAAATGGCTGAGTGTCAACACAGTAATTTACACGTTTCATAACAAACAATGACATAAATATGAGTCACACGCACATTATTAGACATAGCAGCCTGTAATTACTCATATCCCAGCATCCTGCTTGCATTGTGCCGGTGAATACTTACGCACTGCAATTGCACAGTGTCAATCAGGTGTGCCGACAATGGTGCACTGCGGGCACGGCAAACCCTCAGGACACAGATGTGACAGGTTTAAATCAGAAAGTGTTGATAAGTTGATTATAAAAAATGCGTCACTGGAAACGGGGTGTGTTACCATCGCCACAAACATAAAAGTAATGCAAAGAGACTTTATATCCTGCATGCAAAATTGATGTCTACACACACACACACAAACACACACACACACACACACACACACACACACACTGGTTTAAATAGGCCATTCTCGTTTTTTGAATTAAAAACAAACAGATGCTTTGGTCTGCCACTGTCACTTTAAAAAAAAATACACGTAGACCAACACACATAGACCAAGTTCCTGTTTATACATAAACACACCTACGCACTTGACACCTTGCATACAAGGACACAAGCACATGTACACTGTGCTGGACAAGAAGTGTACCCATGCATTTATTACTGCTACCAGTAGTATGCATTTACACGCGAGAATGCTGCTCTCCAAAAACTCGAGCTGCTTTAAGAACAAGAAACGCTATAAGATTGCTTTTTTGCAAATGCAGTCTGGAGCACGTGAAAAATTACTCCGGTCGGTGAGTGACACGTCACTGGTGGGTAATGTAAGTGACTAGAAAGTATAAAAGAAAGCACCTGGCAATGCTCAGGTAGGCTTATTGTCTGGGCAAAGAAGAAACAAATTGGTGGCAAAAAAGTCATGTTTTAGATAATGTGTTTTTCCATGGACGCGGTTTCTTTCTGGCACTGATTTTTACAAACTGTGAGTGTCTTGTTTGATGCTTCCACCAGGCCTGAAGCTACCAAAAAGGCCCCTGAGAAAAAAATTCAACCCTAGTAGGTAATGTTTATGACTACACACCATGGTGGTGCTGCAGGCCTACCAGGCCGACCTGCTGAGGGACCTGGACTATGGTAAGGAATCTGATTTGTGTCTCTGGGCAACTAAAGAAACAGCCAGAGTGATAGACTGATTAATGGCGATGACAATAGAGAGCCGCCTATGTGACTAGCCTCACAAAGATGTATGACAGTGACAGGGCCATTCTGTTTGACATTTTCTCCCCCCAGTTTCTTTGGCAATGTTGTGGACATGGCTGTTGAAAAGTTCCAAGAGGTGAAAAGGCAGATGCAGGCTTTAAACACCGGATCTATGGAGTTGGCCGGATTAGGGCAGCTCCAAGCGTCTGGATGCTTGTATATGAAAGCACAGAGGCGGAGCATCCCTACCTACAAGGTAAAACGATGAATCTCAAGACACCACCATTCTCATTAGGTCTAGGGCGAAAAGGACCTGACCCCCAGTGCATGACCCACATCTTGAGAGGTTGTAGGAGGGGGCCTGGCTCTGTACAGAGAATTAAAGAGTGAATGCTTCATTTCCTGACTGGGATTCCTAGGACCTGTGAGTTAAACCTTTTCATGCTGACATAGCCAGGGTGTACTACTGCACACAAACCTGGAGAGGTCAGGTCCTTCCAGCACACATTTATCTTCTTCTCCAGTCTAGACTGGGCAAGGGCAGCAGGATCTAGATTTCTTCATCCTAATCATGCTACAATGCAAAGGGTGGTAGCTACGTCTCCAGGTCAGGTGAATAGGTGTTTCTGCTCCCATCTAACTCCTACTCTTCAAAAATCAGCTCAAATTTGATCAACATCATCATTTATTGCATGTGAGTTATACTGTGTTAATCAGAAGGAGCACTCCTACAAAATACCTACTATCGAACAAACATTTAAAACAAATTAGAGTTTGTGATTATACAATCAAGCATATTATCATTTCAATAAAAAATCTACATAAATATGTTCATTTTCTTCACTGGTCCGTTTCAATTTTTTTGCCAATAAAAGGCTTGTAAAACATGATAGTTAAAAAAGTAAAATAACCTCTGTAGCCAGATGATTTAATCAAAAGGATAAGTGTTATTCCAGGTCAATTACAAAGTTTGTTTTAAGCATTACTACCTCTAAGTATCTAACTGAGGTTGCTTAATAATAATACTTTTGAGCAAAGCTTTCAAACCTTAACTGATATTAATATCGAAATCACCTCGGTTAAAGGCGCCTGCCGAACGCTACAAATGTAATTGCTGTCATTCGGATAGAATGACTTGTCAAAAATTATTTTGTTTCTTAGAATTCTCAATTACCATTCTTTGAAGTTTATTGGTCACGACATGTTTGGGAAGCATAAATTTGTTACCAGACTACACTCACACCCCGCTGAGTTATAGGTAAATGACGACTGATACATTTCTAAGAACATTTTTTTTTGAGGCATAATGACGGCAAGTGTGAACCAGATAACACATCTGCCTCTTCGAGCTGCACCAATCGGGGGCGTTACTGAAAATTAAAAGAAAGAGAAGGAATGTGTGAATGCAAGCTGTTTAATGTATATGTGAGTGCATAGTGAGTAATTGAGTGTTTGTGTGTGTGTGTGTGCGTGCATGTTATAAAATGTGGGATGTCCAGCAGAGTCATGAAGAGGGAGGAAGTGTTTCCTTGCCCCATCACGCATTGTGTGTCATAATGATGCATAGAAGGATTGGCACACACACGCTCTTACACACACATGTGCACACACATGTTTCGTTTTATTCTGACTGAAGCAAGATGGAAAGACTTGAGGTGTGTGAATGAGTGATTTCACAAGTCATTTGACCATGATAGTTGTAAAAGACTTTGCTCAGTTTTATAAAAGAGATAAATAAGTCAGCCAAATGCTGTAAATGTAACTGTAAAAAGACTTTGCGTGCATGTTTATGCACATATATGTTTGTCTGCATTCAGTTTTCTCTGCTTCGAGAAGAAGAGAAAGTGACAGGCTCACTTCTCGAAATGCCAGTGTACTAATGTCCTGTTTTCTCAGAAAACATTTGCATGTAGCCAACACACTTCACATAAGTCATACTGTAAGAAAGTGTTAAACACTGGTGTTAAAATAGCAGGATTTGTGATGTAAAAAAAGATAATAGATAGATAGATAGACAGACAGACAGACAGACAGACAGACAGACAGATAGACAGACAGACAGATAGACAGACAGACAGATAGATAGATAGATAGATAGATAGATAGATAGATAGATAGATAGATAGATAGATAGATAACTAATAATTTTATTTACTGTGCTGATTGTATATAACTATATAATGAAGATATAGAACTCACCCCTGTTAAAAATAGAGTACAGTAAATACAGTAAATCATGTCAGATCATGTTCCACTTTTCATTAGAAATTACAACATATACATCTTTTTAGGGAAACAAATAAAACATAGAAAAAACATCAGAAACATAACTATAACGACACAATGGACACCCCTAAATGACATAATGGACAAGTGGTTTGTTTCTCAAAGATCTTTTCTCTTTTAGCTAATTGTTATCGTTGTGGCCCATAAATGTTGACTAGAAAACCATAGCATGTAGTAACTAATCTGTGCAATCCTAAAAATGTAATCTTTAAAATCTTCTTTGTTTAAATTTCTGTCTTACCTCTTTTATGATTTTAAGATAATAATCATTTTATTTTTAAATGACATTTATATGTGAGTGATGGTTGTTTGATGTAATTAATTTTTCAAAAAAAGTTTAGATGATAATATTAGATAATGATATTGGATTTTTTCCACTTCCTTGAAGAGTCCTAATATTATTAAATATATCTGCATTAACCTAGCCTACATGACCTTCTGTTATCTTATAGAGGGACTCATATTTAACTTAAGTATGTAGCAAAACTTTAAGCAGTTTTCGTTCTAATCATTGCATATTAGTTGCAATGCATGTTATAGTTTGGGTTGGCATGGGTACGGCATTATTCTAAAATATGGAAATTAGGCAGAGAAAAAAACCTTAGTGATATTATAATTTGTGACGGTAATCTAGACACAATGCTGACAATGTTGTCTTGTCTAGTTTGACTGTTTCATCAAGGAGTGTAAATTTGTCAGTTTTTTGAATGGAAAGGAAATGTCAAAACTAAGGAAGTAACAGAGACGAAACAAAGAGTTCCACAAAGTCCCTAAGATGCCTGTGTAGGTGTATATGAATGTGGGTTTAGGAAGGTGTGTGCATGAGAGTGAGAGAGAAAGAGAGAGAGAGAGAGAGAGAGAGAGAGAGAGAGAGAGAATTTGTTTATGACTAAGTGTCTATTTGCGCCCTAAAAGACAATATTAATCATTAATTTGAATGAAATGCCAGATAAGGCTGAGACCTTACACACACACACACACACACACACACACACACACACTACTACTACTACTACTACTATTCATTTGCATTTTGGTTCATCTTATCTAATAATAAATCATAGTAAACTCTTTATTCCTCTTAGATTCATGGTGTAACCACACACCCACAAACACACACCCAATAACCATACATACACATATTCAATAACCATATACATACACACTCTCAAACCATCCCGACACCCCCAGCCCCCAACACACACACACACAATCAATAAACACACTGACACTCAATCCGGCGCTGGATCAATCCATTATTCAAACTGTAAGGCAGCAGAAACCTACAGTGTTGTGCAAAAATATTATATTAGACAAAGAACCTTGTTAGAGTCTCTCCAACCTTCTAGAAATGTATATCTTAAGTTGCTTAAAATAAATCTGAATCTTGGTAATCAAGTAGAGTTTTTATCTAACAAACACTTTAATTTAGATTTTCTTATTTTAATCCCAGTTTACTGGATTGCTGTTAATCCAGGCACACATTGTCTCCAGTTGGTTCAAGTTCAATCGGGTGTTACTCTACTCGAACCGCACAATATGAACATAAATGGAGAACTGGATATGTTATTATTTTATTGCTTTTCTCTTTCATAATCATTATTCGGGTATTTACCTTCAAGCATATCACACAAATCATTCAGTTACTAAACTGAAGCTAGTATCAAAAATCTGTTGTCTTGAGATTGGGGAATGTAAGTCTGGACCTATCAGAGGTTGCTTAAAGATTTAATGGGGTTGCAAGGCTGTTAAATATTTTATCGAGACAATGCATCAGTCCCGCGCCCAGTCTTATTGCGATAGGCTCTTGATCTACAGCCCCCCTGTCCAGGGTCAAGCGGTTACGCTGAGTGAGAGAGAGTGAATAAATAATGCAACAGCAATGAACAGTCAATAGGTCCAGCATTTTGCAATATAGCAGTTTACACTATTCAGTGTAAAAAAAAAGAATTTTACTTATTACTTTTACAGTAATGTTAGATTAAATTTAAATATATAGAAGTGGCTAGTTCTCACTGGTAACTTCTGTGGAGAAGTTTAGGGGAATTATTCTGTAAGTCTGTGGTTAAAAAAAAAACAAAGGCCTTGAATATTTTACATTGCTGTCCCAGGATTATGCAACTCCCAAAGGGATGTTGTGGGTTCCCATGAAAGGGAGGATACGATTGTGCACAGACTGTAGTAATGATGTCAACAAGTCCTTACAGTAAGTCTTTCAAATCCTTCTGGAATCCATAAAATTCAACAATAAAGTTACAAATAAACATCAGTCACCATCAGTCAACCAAATGCTGACACACTAGAAGTAACTTGCACTGTGTTTGAACTCTTGCTGTCTAAATATTTTGTGAATATATATTGGTGTGAATTTCCTTTGGGTTCTTTATGTTTTTCCCTCATCCTACATGCCAGTAAATATACTATCTACACTTAATTCCAATAAGTATAGCTATTTAAAGCGTATGTAAATATTTGTGTGTTTGTTTGTGAGTTTTCCTGGAAAAGAATGCTGATCTGTGCATTACAATTAGCATTTGGCAGATACCCTTATCTGAAGATACTTTAAATCAGCAATCCAACACCTTAATTGTATGAGTGTTGTTTGAAAGCATGTAAGACCTCAATTCCTAAGCTGCCATATTGGAATGACTATTTTTTCCGACCCAGTCATTGATATAAATTAAGTTAGCCAATGTAAACCAGTGTTAGGATAAATCACCTTGTATTGGCTATCATAGCCCAATTACAGCTTTTAATTGATAATAATTAATCTTTCTTGTCTATGTTGTCCTTTCATATTTTCTTTTATCTTTGTGTTCTTGTTCTTCAATCTGTGTTCAAAGTTCCTGTCCCCTGTTCCTTACATTTTTCCACCCTCACCATCCTTCATTCTGTACCCTTTCTTTATCTTTTACAACTACAACTACAGTCTTTTCTTTTTCATGTACTTATTTCCTTTTTGATGTACTTCTCCATTCCTGTCCTTCCACTCCAGGGGCTCTTTCTCTGTCTCAAAATGACTGATAGAATCAGTGCAGAGTATCACCCTCGGTTAGGAAGAGTGAAAGCTTCATTGCTTTACTGTATAAAGCTTCATTGTTTTACTGTATACATGATTCTTCACTGTCAATAGCCTCATAATTTATTCGTCTATCTCCTTCCCTCCTAATCCTAAAGTCTATCCAAGGATAATGAGCGCAAAGTAAGAATACAGTCTCTTTTCCAGGATGAAATGAGAATCCATTACTAGGACTAGACTGATAGACATATAGGAACAAATTATCACAGCTAGTCTACCACCTGGCATAGTTTAGGAGGTGTGAGACTCTGAAGACCCCAGATGAAACCCATATGGAGAGAGGGAAAACATATAGAACACTATACAGAAGGGCTCTGGGTTAGAATTGAATCCAGAAACCTGAAGCTGCACTACTATTTTGCACAACCTTAACTCAGTTCCTCAGATTGACTGAACATCAGGAAATGAAACTTCTAGACCGGATTTAGTTAGACATGTGTGTGACTATATGCATATATATTAGTGGATCAAAACCTTTGATGTCCTAAAACCAATGCAATACATTTAGCATGCGCCCTTACCCAGAGCAACCTCCTTTTTTAATCTTTAATTAACTAAGCAAATGTGGGTTAAGGGCCTTGCTTAGGGTCCCAGAAGTGGTGACTTGGTGATGCTGGGAATCAAACACACAATCTTCTATTAATAAAGAAAAAGAACTAATACCTGTTCTTGTCCTAGAACAAATTCGATGAACTTTTCGTTCCATTTCAAATGTTTACTGTATTTATTGTAAACATAGTATATATTATACACAACTGCCAATAAAACACCTGGAACTATACATAAATTATTATATCAGTAGTGACATTATACAGTATTAAAAAAAAGGCATTACTATTACTCAGGATTTGCCAATCCTGTAACCTCATCATATTTTTAGTAATGTATTAATTTGTCTATGACTTTTTAGTAGCTTTAAATGTATAAAAAATAGCATTATGAAAAACACATCTAAAATACCTGAATTGTCATCAGTTTATTTCAGGATACACCCTAGAACTTCGCTGTCCCTGGCATTTCAAAATGCTATTTTGAAAATGTTCAGCAGATAATGTGAGCTATTTCAGAGGTGTCTGGGGAACAGAGGAACAGGAAATGGAAAATGTCTGAACATGTCTTGAATGGCCTGGTGACACATGGGAAGCATACAGGAGAGGAATGAGGAAGGATTTAGACTGGTACTTGCACACCAATACTCTACAGGATGTGTTTTAGGTGGAGTGGATGTGTGGGATGTTCACACTAATAATTATTTCTATTTACAGCAATATTGATTTGTTCTGTTAATAAACAGGATTAACATGTATGTAAATCTTATGACTCATCACTATGATTTCAAAACCAGGTAAAAAAAAAGGCCATACTTTAGGTTTTTTCTTCACAGCTGAATTAAGCCAAGTTTGCTTCATATGACTGACATTGCCACTGCAGGAATCAAATTAATCTGCTTGCCTGACAAATACATACATTTTAAACAGCATGAGCTCACCTTTACCTGACAACAAACTGACACAACATTTACATTTACGGCTTTTAGCAGACGCCCTTATCCAGAGCGCTTTACGCTTTATCTCTTTTATACAACTGAGCAATTATGGTTAAGGGCTGGCCCTGAGACTCGAACCCAATTAGCAGGTACCACTTTCCCCTACAACTTGCAGTATTTACACAACATACTAATACTGTATTTATGTCAGTATTAGTATGGATTTAACACCAATGACAATATAAAGTATGAATTATAAATAAAGGCATTTAAATACAAATAAAAACTGGAATCACATTCAGGCTGTGGAGAAAAGAAACATTAACCTTAACAGGGCTATGGAGTCATTCGGATTGACATGGCCTATAAGGCATCAGAAAACAAGTTTGTTTTTTAAAGAGAGTTTCCTAAAGTTAAATGGCATCATAAAATACTCGGACAAAGTAGAATCAGCTTGTAAGGATCTTTTGAGCAATAAGGTTAAGCCTATACTACCAACTTTATTTTTATTTGCCATGATTTGTTGTATGTTATAAATTTTAACCTGTGAGTTATTTTAGGTATTTTAAGACAATTTGTAGAAAATTAAATAAATATTTATCATTTATCTAAAAACATCAAAACACCAAACAGCAAAAAGTAGAAATAAAACATATTTCCCACAATTCGATAGTTTTTTCCCCTTTTTGAGCCACAGAAATCATGAAATCATCTGGATTTTCTTTTTTCGTAAACACAACACTGTATAAATCTTGGAATTTGGAATGAGCAGTAGTAACTGCTAAAGGTTAATGCCAACTTGAGGGTATTCCAAAGACTTTGTCTTTGAGCTGGACATGAACTGAACTGGGCTGTAAATTAGATTAACTTCAAGGGAGCAATATCAGAAACAGATTTGACCTTTAATAGATGTTTTCGTCTTGTTTATGACTCCTATAACTTTGGAGAAAATACAGCTGACATTTATCACTGCTTCACTAAACCAACCCATCCTCGCTTTGTTTAGTTATGCACGTGTGCTTCTCTTCAACGATCCTTAGAATATTAACTTATACAAAATTGTATTTTACCCCTGTACAGCTTTTATTTCTTTACTATTTTAATAGGCTAAGATTCGATTAATCCTATTAAATTTTTTTTACAACCCAGTTACAAAATATGTTATAGCTGTGGAAATGTGTATAAAGCCTGACATGGAATACAAACATAGTAATATTGTTGTAACTAAATAGAAAAATATATAAAAATACATGAAAATATATTTTATTTATACAATACAATATAACAACACAATACAACAACTTTTTTACAATGAACTTTTGCCAATTTATGTAAAACAATAACTTTTCACTTGCCGTTTTCACTTGTTGCTAAACAACAACAGCTACAGTACTACTACTACTCTACTACTACTACTACTACAAATAATAATAATAATAATAATAGTAGTAGTAAAAAAGCCTAAAAAATTTCTCCTTCTAAAATTTTTCATTCTTCCTTCACATTTTTCATTCAAGTGAATTCAGTTTAAGTTGTTCACAAAGCTGTGTAACATCAGCAGTACGTTGCTCATAGCGCACCGCATTCGCTATGTGGACTTTACGACTCTGTTTAAACTTTCTGTTAAAAACAGAACGGCAGAGACACACTTACTTACTTCATAGACACAGAGAGAGACTTCAGATAAAGAGAGAGACATGTAATGGAATGTAAGACATCAACACTAAGGTGTGCCAACTTAGTCATTACATCATGCTCTCACCTGCTTCAACAGATTTGGGGGAAGTAACAAAATTTGGGGGATTTCTAAGATTTCTTGCTTGCAAATTCTATGTAAGACCAAAACATGTACAACACTTTTGTACAGATTGTTCTCCATGTTCTCACACTGTTTGTGCACATGTTCTCCATTCTTACAGCACACATGTATTGCTGTATGTGGCCTGTGTGTGTCCAACCCTTCTAATTATTCTTACAGCACAGCAACACCTGTGTGGTTATGCAAACCTTGTGTGTACCTTGTGTGTGTTAATGCTGATGCTGGAGTACACTTGTCCTGGATGTCAATTCATTCATCAACCACTGAAACATGTCTGAACTGGATAAGGGTGACTGAGCTGGAGAACGGGACACCACCGAATGTGCAGGATAGGATATCCATTCCATAATAACAATTCAACTCCGTTCTAGACTTTTGTGGTTTAGTTGCCAAGCGACACACATACACCAAATAAACCAGTCAAAATATAGAAATGAAAACATTAAACATAACACTAAAAACACTTTTGATGGTTAACACTTCTTCATCACCACGATGCCAAGCGACACACATACAATTAAACAATAAACCAGTCAAAATCTCGAAGAAATTGAATGACAACATTAAAAACATTGCACAGATTCTTGGATTCTTCATCACCACGATTGCACAATTTTAACAGTTTGAAATCATCAGGTTTGTTTATTTGGGCAGCATTTTTTATTTGGGCAGCATTTCAATTCTATATACAATCAGAACCAAGCACCTGATTTGTTCCAATGATTTGTATTTATTGAATAATTTGGATACGTTTTGCTTAACTTGGTTTATTGTTTTACCTAAGAAATTTGTGTAACTAGAACTTATTTACTGATTTATTTATGAATACACTACGTGAATACACATAACGTTTAACAATCTTGTCTTTTTTCTCTTTTATCCAACTGTAATGACTCCACTGAGGCAAGTAGCATACTTGAACCCAAGGTGCAGTTTATTTACCAAGTGATAATCCATAAACAGAAACCATAACAGGGACTTCTATAAAAGAGGGTCAATACTTACAAGGAACACAAGACTTAACTAACGAGAGACAACTTAACAAGGACAACATAAACCCTTTATATAAAAAGCAAACAACACATGAGCAACTACCCAATGAAAACGAGACACATGGACAGGAGGATCATGTGACAGGAACACAGGAGAAACAAGAATCACATGACAAGAACAAAACAGGAAGTAAACAAAGGCGAGGACAAAGAACAAGAACTTAAAACATAAAGCATGAAACAAACATGACATCAAGAAGAAACAAACATTAAACATAAACATTAAACATAAACATTAAACATAAAACATGAATAAACAACTGTGAAACAATAGCATAACCAAAACCTTACACCAACTAACAACTGCAAGCTAATATCTATTAATATTATTATATTGCAGGCTTATTTGGTTAAAATAAATTTAGTTTTATGATCAGTGTTTAAAAATGATTAAGATTGATGTAAACTTGCGTCATCTGCTACGGCTGATCTCTATTGATGTCCAACTTCTCCAATTCCACTGCTTCCCAGTTTAAAATCATGTAAAAATTACTTTTGTATATTTTTACTTGCATACTTTTATTTTTATATTGGCAGATTTAAAATCCGTATAATATCCTTCTACATAAGTTAATGTATTAATAAAGATAAAACAGTTTCTTTATTATCCCATTTTTACTGTTAGTCCATATTACAAAATTAAAAATCCCGGAAATTACATATCTTTGTTTCTAGCGTTAGCGGGATAGACTTTATTTCTTTATAAAACTAAAGATGAGCTAATGATTATGCTACTATCTTAAATATTAATTTGACAAAATAAACCTGCAATAAATCAGGTTTCATCCTTGTTTATTAATGTATATATACTTTTTTATTTCTCACCAGCTTTAACAGCTATTGTAGCAAGCTGTGACAATATAATTTTTTATCTGATCATCAATCCAGGTGTCAACAGTTTTTTTTTTTTGTGAGAATCACCCTGACAAGCTAAATAATACACACACTCTTTCTGACATACACATCCCGCTCAGGCTCGAAATACGTTGCTAAGGCAACTGCCCACTCGGGCCTACGCACACGCCACCCACACACGCGGTCAAGAATCAGATGCTTTTTGTCTCTGTGTGTTTGTGGGTGTATGTATGTGTGTGCTGAACAGGAAATTAGTTCACTTCAGGACGAGCTGCAGGTCAAAAAGAAACTAAATGCTGGATTACAGTCTGCATTTAATGTGAAAGTTGTAACAGGAGCAATTTCAGTCAAGCTCCATGAATATTATAATAATATCTTGTGGAATATTTCAACCTGCAAAGTTATTGTGGAACACAATACAAAAGGTATAACCTGGGGCTGGCTTTGCTCAATCTGGCAACCCTGGCTGATGACTTATTTGGTCTGGTGAACAGGGTGCACATGGGTACGCGCTTGAATATGTTTACTGGCAGGTAGATTGAACATTTTGACTGGATGAATGTTTCTTGGGCCTACGCCATTCAGAGAATATACAAATATATATATGTGGAAAAGTGGAAAAGAGTTTGGGTCTTTTAGTTCCAGTGAAGAAACATTATATAAGAATTTTAAATATTCTGGATTATATATCGATCGTGTATAACGTAAATTATTCCAAAAAATGTAAACTGTATATAATTTACTGTAATACTCTGACTATATCATTTTAAGTGAACCAGTTTGGCATTATGAAATACTGCACTTGCTTACTTTCGGAAATAGTATTGTGTTTTTACAGTCTGTAAGGAGTAGGAACAGAATACATTGACTAAAAACTAAATGAAGAGTGAGCATTCTCCCATCGATAGGCAGTTTCTGGACTAATAAAACTCCCACACAGGCCTCCTAATAAGATGCATGGAAAGTATAAAAAAATATACAGAGACTCAATAAGAGATGGACCAAGAGACAGAACAAAATGGAAAATAACCCACACAGCAGAGATTTCTAAAAATACAGTAAGCATTGGGAAAGGACAAAAGACAAAAACTAGTGGGAAGTTTAAAATAAGCCAACTAACAAAGACTGGTGGTTTCCCCCCGGCTTTTAAAAAGCTATTTCAGATGAGTTGCTAAGCAACTTCAAGTGATGTCCGTAGTCTTCAGAGAACATGATTGTGTCAAGAGCTCTAACCAGAGCAGTCACTTGATCCACAAGCACACACACACACTCTTTTAGTTTACTCTCTCTCTCCCCCTCTTTAAACCAATTTTCACCAAAGCACAAACTTAAAAAAAGGTGAATAAATAATTCCCAAGTTATATACAGCACCAGTGGGACAACACTTAATGGAACCAAGGTCAAAGGTCAGCCCCCTAAGCCTGTCTGCCGCCTTACCCTGTCTGATGAATAACACTGTGTTGGGGGAAGAGGTGTCATGAAAAGGATCAACACATGCTCCATGAAATGTGTGTATGTAAGTGTGTAAACATTTACTATTTAGATTAAACATATAAGGTGTTTTCTAAACAGATATTAATACAAAATATAATCACTGCAATATTATTTTTCGAAATGATAAATTATTTATATGTTTTTAATTTTATGTGTGTTTAATGTATGAACTTCTTTATTTACCACCACCTCTAAAACAATGTGTGCCTTTCTGTAAGGTCAATATTAGTGTATCGATTCCGACCTCCAACCACCAGAGGTTGCCCTCACCGGAATACTAGCGCTAATTCTGTAGTACTTCTGACGGCACCTCCTGCCGCTAGCTTTATAAGCTAGCATGACGGACAGCATGTTGCAAAGTATTGTTTGCTAGTCGAAATACCAAGTGGGTTTTTTATGTTTATGTCTATGTCTCTCTGGTTTTGATCTATGCTCTGTTTTTGTTTACGATTTCTGCTTCACAGTTCTGATTTGTTGCTGGATTTATAGTGTTTTTGGTGTACGTTTAAAAACTACGTTTTTGGATTATCAATATTCTATTAATCTTCCTCACAATTAGACATACCAGGTCATTATTTAGAGGTGACTGTTTAACTAAATTTAATTAGTTGAACAAAATGTAATTAATTAATAGTTAGGAGTGCTGTTCTCACATCTTTAAAATGATACTTCAATTCGGTAAGATGTCATTATAATGTAAATGAAGTAAACATAAAAACATAGACTACATCTCCATAATGCAAACAAACATCAACACAATTATCCGAAGCTGTTTAGTTTGTTTTGTTGACTAGCGTTGTTTTGTTGACTAGCACAACATTCTACAAACGGCAGAATTAGGCAACGGTCCTGAGATATGCGTCATGCATCGCTGTACATAAAGCCCATTGCCTTTTTGTGTCCATCCATGACACACTTAATGTCTAGTCCTAAGGGTACAAATACTTTTGCACTAAACCACAGACTATGTTTGCGGTCAAGATTGTTTTATAGTAACGTTTAAAAGTTTCTTACACACATTTTACGAATGCCTCAATGACACTGATAAGATTTCTCCATAATGTGCATTTCTTCAAGTCTTAAGAAAACCCCTTATGTGCTAATTGAAGAGAACCTGTCTGTCAGCAAGACAGGATCTGCTGAATCACTGATGAAATAGGCACATCCTGTCCCCCACCTACTCCCCATTTTTATCCCATCATGCAGAACTTCAGCACAGGAAGTTGGCTAATACAACGGCTGCGTTTGCTTCTCTTCGGGTCACTGAACAAATGTAATCAGACTGCACGACGTAGACCCAAAGCATCATTTCCTGTTTAGTGACGGCAGTATTCACTTCCTGACCGCTCTGTTTTCAGCCTCGGTTTAGAGAGAGGAACTGTGTATGTGGCATGTGTTGTGTCTATAGTTTAAACTTCTTTTTGATTACCGTGGTTAATAACATTACCTTTTCGGCTACACACATACAATTTCATTTAATAGAAAAGAATCAACAACATGGTAATGCGATTGTATTAACACCCCAAATTTACCCTAAAGTGTTTTATTCCTCTTATACCACAGTTTTAACACTTGCAAATTTTGAATGAATGCATAAAACAATCCATGTATTGTACTTTGCATAAAACAAATTTTATCACTTGCTTTCGAACAGCTATAAAGACTGTAAACTGCTGTTTACCATCATTACATTATTATGTCATTATTCTCTTAAAATTTGAGTCAAAAAAAACTACAAGAACCACAAAGCATACATTCAATTCAATTCAGTTTTATTTGTATAGCACTTTTTACAATGGTGATTGTCACAAAGCAGCTTTACACAATTGAAGAAATTATGAGATGAAATGAAACAGAAATCAGTTTGTCCCTGATGAGCAAGCCGATGGTGGCAAGGAAAAACTCCCTGAGATGAGATAGGAAGAAACCTTGAGAGGAACCAGACTCAACAGAGAACCCATCCTCATTTGGGTGAAAAACAGGTAGCAGGGATTATGTGGTTACATTGTGTGTGTGTGTGAGCAACTTAAATCATTAGTCCTTAAAGAGCAGCTGGAACGTCTTTATGGCGAAGTGGGACGTCCTAGATCGCCCTGGTGATGTATCATCCGCTGGGGCAGGTCACAGGGAAGGGTCCCACAGGACCGGGTTGGAGGTGGGGTCTGGATCACCGGCAGCTCCGTTGTGGCGTATGTAACTCAACAGTGAGAGAGAGAGAGAGAGAGAGAGAAAGAGAGAGAGAGGGAGAGGGAAAGGAAGACAAAAAGAAGGAAAGCAGTTAAGTGACAATGTAATCAAATGGTTTGGATTGATTAAGTGAATAATGTAGAGTGCAAGGATGGACTCTGGCAAGACTAACTAGGTCAGCATAACTAAAAGGAGAACCAGAGGGAAACACAGACATGAGGGCTCCCTGATATGTTAAGCAACCAGCCGCTCTTATCATCAACACCGTGATCAATAAGAGAGGGGAAGACATCTAAACATACCAGATCACCTTAATACTCAACACCCATGAGTCCCCCAGATCTGCTCCTTTATCTAAGGGAATCAAATGCAAAAGGCTTGATTAAATAAGTAAGTTTTTAACCTGGACTTAAACACTGAGACTGTGTCTGATTCCCGAACATACATAGGGAGGCTTTGGGGCTCTGTAAGAAAAGGCTCCGCCCCCTGCTGTAGTTTTTATAATACGCAGTACTGACAGGCAGCCTGCATCCTTTGATCGAAGTAGGCGTGACGGAACGTAAGACACTAGAAGTTCGCTTAAGTACTGCGTGCGAGACCATTTAGAGCTTTATAAGTTAACAGTAGTATTTTAAAATCGATGCGGTGTCTCACTGGGAGCCAATGCAGTGTGGATAAGACCGGCGTGATGTGCTCGTATCTTTTAGTTTTAGTGAGGACTGAAGTTTATTAATGCACCTAGTTGAACATCCAGACAGTAAAGCGTTACAGTAATCCAGCCTGGATGTGATAAACGCATGAACTAATTTTTCAGCATCAGTAAGCGACAAGATATTTTTTATTTTAGCGATATTTCTGAGATGATAGAACGCTATCCTGGTAATATTGTCGACATGGGCCTCGAATGAGAGATTGGAGTCTAAAGTCACACCCAGATCTTTTACTGTTGCACTTGGTGAAACAGAAAGACTGTCTAGGGTTAAGGTGTGATCAGGAAGCTTACTTTTAGCTACCTGTGGTCCTAGAACCAGAACCTCTGTCTTGTTAGCGTTAAGCAAGAGGAAATTGCATAACATCCAATCTCTTACTTCCTTCACACATTGCTCAATTTTATTAAACTGGCCTTTCACATCAGGCCTTGATGAGACGTATAACTGTGTGTCATCAGCGTAACAGTGGAAACTGATATCATGCTTACGAATTATGTTTCCCAGAGGCAGCATGTAAAGAGAGAAAAGAAGTGGGCCTAAAACGAAAAAAGTGGGCCCAACCGAGCCCTGTGGAACACCATACTTTACAAGGGAGCACGCAGAATAATCACCATTTAAATCAACAAACTGGTAACGATCGGTTAAATAGGACCTGAGCCACGCAAGAGCTGTTCCTTTAATTCCTACTAATTTTTCTAATCTGTGAAGAAGAATATTGTGATCTATGGTGTCGAAAGCCGGTCAAGTAATATAAGCAACGAGACATAGCCTTGATCGGATGCCAGTAAGAGGTCATTAGCTACTTTAACCAGTGCTGTCTCTGTGCTGTGGTATGTTATTTCTTTGTAAATATGAACATAGCTGTTGCGCTACTACCTTCTCTAGGATTTTAGAGATAAACGGAAGGTTAGATATCGGCCTGTAGTTTGACAGCTCATTTTGGTCAAGGTCAGGTTTCTTAATTAAAGGTTTAATAACTGCTAATTTAAAAGATTTAGGAACATACCCACTGCTGAGTGAAGAGTTAACTATTTTCAACAGGGGTTCTGATACTGCCGGTACATACAATTTGCTTAAGAAAGTGTGTGTTGGTATAGGATCTAACACACAAGTTGACGATTTTTTGGAAGAGATGAGTGCGATTAGGTTTTTCTCTTCCAGAGGAGTAAAAAGTTCTGATCTGATGCGGTTAGTTGTTCATCAGAATCATTTGAAAGGTCTGGTTTTAAAGCGTGAATTTTCTGCCTAATGTTTATGCCTAATTTTATTATCAAAAAAGTCCATGAAATCCTCACTGCTGCACGCAGTTATGGTGCAGGTTTCTGAGGTCGTCTTATTCCTAGTTAATTTTGCAACGGTGTCAAATAGAAATCTAGGATTATTTTTATTATTTTCAATAAGGTTAGAAAGATACGTTGATCTAGTTACACTATTTCCAGAAAACCAAAATCTAGATTACGTTTAGTTACGGGCGCTTGTTTAAAAGAGGTTGGCGCCATTATACCATAGCTTTTTTTATAAGCTAGAATTCCCTCTTTCCATGCTGCCAATTGATGTAAGCATAATTTAAAGCGGTAGTGCGGCGCTACATGTGCATTATTAGTATGACGCATTTTAAACGATATAAGATGGTGATCAGAAATAATTTCGCACTGAGGAGTTGTTACTATATTACTTATACTTATTCCGAAAGATAATATTAAATCTAATGTGTGACCTGCTTTACATCTCCCCTGAAAACTCTCTTGTGGTGTTAAAATGAAGGACACTTCTAAAGGTTAGTCAGAAAAGAGTCGTCTTTTGTTTAATAAACTTTGTGGGGTTTTTTATATGTCAAAAGGGTGCCAATAAATTCAAAATTAAATAAACAGACGCTTCATGTTAAACTTCTGATTTGGATTTTTTTTTACGATGAAAAATGTACCATTCAGCTGATTTCTTGTTGCTGTTTGTGTAAGACGATAAATACACCAGGACCCCCTAACAAAGCAAGACCTCTGAGAGCTGTAATCAGTGTACAGCGTTTATCAAGATGGAAATGATGCTCATTCAGGATGGATGATGAGGTCAGTCCTTTTGGGCTGAGAATGATGATGAAGGCTATAACAGCACACAGGTTACCTCACTCATTCCAGAGCTCATCAGAGACAAGTACACATCAATATGTAATATCAGTACGATGATGATGATGTGACCCGTATTGATCAATCAGGCCATGCTTTGTTTGCACTGACCTAGCTTTTTGGTTGGTTAGAAGTCAATATGAGATGGGTCAGAAATAAGACATAGACATTTTCAAGTACATCATCCTTTTTTTTACAAGCACCCGAAGCAACACCAAGCTGGAGTTATTACAGCCAAAGCAATCAGTGGGGCTCTGAGTGGAATGGTTTACGACTGCTTCAGAATACTCTAATGATTTCACTTATGTCCGTGTAAACACATTTCCAAGGTAGAAAAAAGTAATTATGCTAGCAGACTCTGAGAACACTTCAATAGGGTCAGCCTTTGTCATTAGCATTGGCTGATCAGCTCCATAAAAGTGGTTACTTCAGCACAGGAGGCAAGCTCAGCTCATTGCAATAAGAAATTGCCGTCCCTGTGAATTGCTTCATTATTATCCAGACTGTGAATTGTCCTTGCAGATAAAGTGTGCTGAACGGTTTATAGATGCAGCGTGGCCACTTCTGTGTGATAAACCCATTGATGGTGCATGGTGATACTCTAGTGTTCTCTCTTAATGCAGTCTAATTATAAAGCCCATCTCGGCCGATTGATTAGCGAGATATCTCAGAGGATCTCCATGGCACATAATTACATTCGACCCCACCCAACTGACCAGCCACCCCCGACTAAGGCTCCTTATGATCACCATCCACAATGAGATGCGCTTTTTTAGAAAAGACAACTTGGACTTGATCTGTTATCCCCTGTGGAAAATGTTTGAACCGACTGGGGACTTTCAATAATTACGAAGTATAAGCATAGCGGCATTCGATTGAACGTAGTAATCATAGCTACATCCCAGTAGACAGAAGCTGACTTTAGATTTTATTGTCAGATAATCTATAATTTTATTGGAAAAGGACACATACAATTTTCATGAAAGTCAATGATAAATAGGGTTTTTAAAGCCTTTTGTCCATCAGACTAATATATAACAAATAAATTACACCAAATATGCTTGCCTCAGTCACCAATTCACTGGCATCACCAATTCGGTGTTTTAGCTGTTGACCTCATTCTCTCTGCAAATTTGTAAAACGTTGACCCTGTTTCTTTGATTTCATTCACCTTATCACACCGTTTATGCTACACAGCTACACAAAGCCACATGCAGACGTCGAGAAAGATAAACCAGCAACTGACAAACACACCTGCGTGTACATGTGTGTGTGCACAATAGCAACGGCTAAAATCTCCAGCTGGGTGTCTATGTCTGGGATGACTTTTAATGAAGCAATTACATCCTAAACATTAATCAGTTGATTTTTATCACCATAGTTTGCATAGTTATTGTACGGGAATAAAAAATAAGAGACACCAAACGACTGGATTAAAATTAAAATTTATTACCTAAGAAGGGAAAAAAAAAATATCTACAGCAAGCCAAGATGAAATGTATTGCTTATGAACACAGGAATCAGTTGTTTTAGTTGTTTCCCTCTTATACAAAACTGGCTTTCGTTTTTTGACTAATAAAACAGAAATAATGAGAAAAACGCTCACAAAAGAGGCGACGAGAAAAACAACATCAGGTAACATTTCTTCACAGTTGCGAGATCGGTTTTATAAATAAAAACGGTTATAAAAACGTGCTACACAAGCAGAGGCTCATCAGCTGTGAGATCACAAGACAGTACGGGCGACGAAAAAAACCACAGCGTAAACAAAACCGAAATAAAAAAATTACCCCACTATCGTCACCTCTAAAAAAACAACATCCCAATCGTATATTTCTTATAAACTACTTATATATTTAATCCAACCTTAAATTAACTATATCGTATCCCATGCATCCAGGTAACAATATTTTGGAAACTCTGTGCTGAAACAGGAGATCGTACACATTGTGACCTTTTATGAACATGTTTACAGAGTGATATTTGTATACAAGGACCTGTTCCTCTTTTTTATACATTTTATATACTGTATATATATATATATATATATATATATATATATATATATATATATATATATATATATATATATATATATATATATATATGAAGGTTCTAGTTTCAGGAATTAAAGACAGGATGTACACAAAACAAAGTTGCACAAAAAAAAACAGGACAGACATTCCATCATGATTGAACATCAATGAAAAAACAAACAAACAAAAACACAGAGCGAGTACTTTTTTTCTCTGTTTTTCAGCTGACAAGGTTGAGTGACTTTTCAGACGAGGAAGGAAACGTCTTTGTTCCGTTTGTCTCAGGCACGCTGTTGAGGCACGAGAACCTTTCACTAATGCTCTAATGGTGTGTCCTTAGTTTTGAAAAAAAAAAAAAATCACGATATACATCAAGAATTCAAGAGTTTCCAAGGCCTGCACTTTTTTTATAGCTAGTTAAGGCCACTGTACTATCACAAGGTTTATCCATATTTAGTATGTCTCATTTCCAGTCTTCTCAATGTTCCATAGTGAATAAGAAGTTCGACATAACTCCCCATCTTGATGGGGGTGTGTGAAACAGCAGGAGATAGAAACCTAAAATACTACTACGAGTCATTGTCATTTCACTTCCGATTGTAAGATAGTGCTACACAGCCAACCGTGAACGATGTCACTTAAAAGGTCCTTGAATGTTTAAGAAGCATGCAGAATTGTATGTTTCTGCAGAGTTAGGTTCTAGTCAGAATGAGATGGATGACCAAATAAGACTCTCTCTCTCTTTCCCACGCCATCCTTTGTAGCAGCAAAAAAACCCCTATCCAGATTTGATTCTTCAATACAATAAGTGGTAAACAGAGGCACTGTTATATGACCAAAATACTTTAACCAGTTACAGATACCAGTGTGAAGTCTTCTGAATTTGACTTTTTTCATTAGAATCTGATTTCACTACAGCCAAGGTAAAATTGAAAATAAAAGAAAAACCGTAATGCTCACAGGTCAAGAAGTGTGCAAAATGGAAGGAACCAGAGAGAATCACCTGAATTTCTTGCTTCATAATGCTACATGACAAATTCCGTAACAACACAATGTAACTCAATGTACCACCGTGCTCAAACGGTAAAGTGAGCAAATCGGGTGAAAAAAGTGTCAGAATGTTCGAATCATTGAATCACTTGGTTCGCTTCATGCTGTAAAAGATGAGTTCTTTTCTAAATAAATTTTTTTTGTTTAAATTCAATCACAATTCCAGCATCACACATTATTAATAATTCGTTCTCAATCTCTTTTAGCCGTTTCTCATTATCTCGTTATTCTTGCTTTGGAATGGGTCTTCAGGCCACAACAAACTCGGTGCCCATGTCGGCCTGAACATCGTTTTTCCAGAGCGCCTCATCGTAGTCCAGGTCGATAGAGCCGTTGCTGCTTAGGCTGCTGTTGCTGTGGCTTCGGGTGGCTTTGCGCTCGCTTAGCCAGTGATAAGGGGCGCGGGGTTCTCTCCTCGCTCGCCTGCGAAGCCTCCTTTGCTGCAGTAGCAGCTGCAAACGCTCCAACTTACAGCGCGTCAGCCTATTCTCCGTTTGCCTGGAAGGCTCACCTGTAGGACAGAAAAAAACACATGAAGCACGTGTCATCTTAAACCACTTATTTTCTTTTAAGTGACACTAATTGAGGCACATTAATTCGTGAAGTCTCAGACAAAGACAGCAAAGTTTAGAAAATAAATGATCCTTTTTTTTCCATATAGACAGTGCACCAATGCAACCTAGCTAAAAAGTTATAACTAAATAAAAGTGAAAGAACAAACCCTTTTATTGCATCTGTAAGAAAAAAGTTATTTTATCAAGGACATACATTTTCGGAGTAAAAAACAGACAGCTCAAGTTTACTTTAAACGCACATTTAAGGAGCGGTGTTGATTTACATTAAAAGCTTTGGGCAAAATGATGGTATATAATATTATGGGATACAACAAATGATTTAGAAAGAAACATTCCCAAATAAGGGGATTCAGTAATGTATTTACCAATCCAGCAGTACATGAAAACCACAAAACGTTTGGGAAAGCATATAGCAATGATTAATTTTTACCGGATTGTTCTGATGCTGAACCAGTAATAAAAGTCAAAGATTAAACAGCTTCAGTAAGACGTTCTGTTTAGGGTTGCCTCAGTGGTTAAGGTCTACTCAGCTATGCACAAATGATAGATGTATCGTTGGACTACTCAGCTATGCATCAAAGAATCAAAGAATTTATTTCAGGATGTTAGTGGCTCAGTTTGATACTTTAAAAGTTACACCATCAGGGTGGCATCAGTTTCGTTTTGAGGAACAGCTTCGCTCTCATTATTAAACACGAAACAAAAACAGAAACTCGTGTCTGTCTGTGTTGCCAAAGTAATAAAAACAATTTCAAGAGTATCTGCAAACCTTGCCTTTCTTTTTCAATTATTTTCCATGCTTAAAAACACAATCAGTTATTCAAGACAAATTCATAATTTATGCTAGCCTGTGGCACTAGTCTACAGTTAGCTTGACTGATCAAGGCACTATGTAAACCCTAAGCATGCTGGGAAAACAAGCGTGCACTGTCACAGGAGTGGCATGGAAGCGAGAAAAAAGTCTGGGGTCAGTGGTGGAGAAAGAGGTCTGTTCTTTCTGCAGCTCTGCAGCTTGGTTCTGCTCATGATTCGACTAAAGCACGACTAAACACAACTACCGTTTAGTATTGCGCTGTACAAAATAAGAAACGATCAACAAAATTAGAAGACGAGATCACAAATAAGACAGCAAGACATAAAGAAAAACAAATTCAGATTATCGGTTGGACTGCTAATTGGAAGTTCTGGGTTTGACTTCCAGCATCACCAAGTTGCCTCTGCTGGGCCCGAGTAAGGCCCCTATCCCTTAGTTGCTCAGCTACAGCAAACACTCAATCACCTATAGACTTTAGTGTGGTTCTAGGAACCACTAAGAGCCTTGAGTTGGCAGACTCAAAATCAACAGATCAGAGAGGTATGACCTGTTAAAGGGGTAGAATCAACAGTCTGAATGATGAATCAGTGCACCTGATAAAAGGAATGCAAACTTAGTAGTAAACTTGAGCCTTTCGTGTGCACATATATGTGTGTGTGTGAGACTCTTTGTGTGTGTGTGAGACTGTGAGAATCTTTGAGTCAAAAGCTTCTTCTCAGTCCGAGGCCAAATGCGTCGTTGACCACAGAGCCGCTTTAACGCAACTTGAACACTTCAGGAATGAGGCTTAACGGTGCTCTCCGATCTGCTGTCAACGCCTCCACAATGCGCAGCCTGTCAGCAACAAATGTGTGTACGTGCAGTCGTGTGTGTCATATAAAAGCTAATGCAAACTGGCAGGGAGTCTATGTGCACGCTTCACAGATGAGGTTAGAGATTTGAAGCAGAAAAGTGGAAACAGAAGGAAATTTGGAGGATTAAAATACAATTATGCACACACACTGGTATGTGTAAACAAGGGGTGTATTTCATTCTTTTAAAACTATAACCAGGAATTCGGGGTTATAGTTAGGAAAGCAGTGATACAGGCAGTGTTTAAATACATTAATTAAAAAGGTGTGACCTTAACAGTTAAAAACCTACGTTTTAATGAGATAAGTAAAAGCCACCTCCTTTATTACCGCTTAAAGTTTTAAAGCCTACAAATCAATGGAGGACACAGACTACACCTTCTTCGAAGTAAGTGACAGGCAGAACGGACAAGTTCTGTATGATAAATAATAAATGTATCTTTTACTACACACCTGCAGGTTTGCCGATGCGGCTGTAGCCCAGTGCCGGTCTCTCTGAGGTAGGTGAGGATGACAGTTGTGACACAGGTGCTGATGGAAGCTCCATTACAGTTGGTGAAGGAGGCGGGCATGGAGAAGCGGGTGGCTTAGCTGGGGAAGACACAGGTGTCTGAGTATGGCAGCGGAGCTGGGCCAAGGCGGGGGGTGTGCCTGGGTAGTGGCGTGTGGCACTCAGTAGGTCATTGAGGATCTGCAGGATGGTGGTAATGTCACGGCGTGGACGCCCACTGCTGTCCTGACAGTTTGGGTGAAGGGTGCCTAAAGAGAGGGAGAAATTTATTTAGATATAAAACATTTCTACCTAAGGACAGATGTGTATGCATGGAAGTGTGATTTAATAAACTGATTTCATTAAAAACGTATTATCAAGTCGTTGATTTTTTTATTAAGATACTTTTATATTAAACATTTATTAATTTTTAAAGGAGGGATAAAGATCAATAAAAGTGTCAGGTGACAGAAAGTCCTGATTCAGACAATGCTTAACAAATCATTGTGTTTTCAGTCAAACTAAGATTCATTTCAATTCCTCAATGTTTAAAATAAAGAGTTGTTCCTACCTGAGAAGGTTCCAGAGAAAACCCCAGGAGCATGATTCACGAAGCTTTCTATCACTGCACCCGATTTACGACTCGGCCATGAGCTGCTGCTTCCACTTTCACTTGAAGTCCCACACTCACTCTAACAAAGACACACACACGTTACATTGAAACTCCTTCAAACTGTGAAAACTGTGATAAACCTAAACCGGCTAAAGACATGTTAATATTGGACTGTTGGTGTTACCTGTTGGAAAGGCGTCGCTGCTCTGGGGGCAGGGCTACAGGCATCTGCAGCCAGTTGAGGGTGATTGACAGACTGTGTAGGACTAGATGTGGGTGACAGTTGAGAATGCTGGGTGCGGTGGGTGTGGTGGGTGTGGTCTCCAGCTTCTGCCTTCTGGTTGTTGTGGGCAGTGGTTGAAGTATATGGAGGATGAGGGTGCTGATTGCTTCCCCCACAGGGCATCATGTTAGTCCTGGCTGTGCTTGAAGATCCCCTAGCGGTGCACTGTTGGGCGCTTGAATTTTGCGCAGCCAATTGCAGCTGCACGAACATCATGTGATCCCCCACACGAAGGGCAAGTGTCAGTGGAGAGCGGCCTGACAGAAAGTCACCAACCTGGAAAGATGGAAAAAAAAATGGAGAAAAACATAAGTGCTTCTTCTCCTCTGTTGCGACATGCATTCGGAAATCAAAAAGAAATTGGTGGACAAACCTAAAACTGAGATAAAGGTAAGGAGTATTTGGACATGTACCAAATATTTTAAATATCTGAAGGTTCAGATACTGAAACACTGGTTTCATTTATGTGCGTACAATTTTGCAGATATTCCTGTCAATGAGGCCAGGGAATAAAATGAAATAGCAAAAAAACCCATGAGGTATTTTTTATTTCAGACATAAATATTTTTTTTACTCTCAACTTTCCCTATTATTCAGTAAAATGGTGTAGAGAGTTGTTTGTTACAATGAGCACATTACACAATTTACGATTCTAGACTACTTATATCAGTTCAGAATGACATAATTAGACTATATGGAACAGGCTATTTAATCTTCTCCTCTGCATTCTTGTCTAATAACTTCCAGGCCATGTCTAGCTGAAATTCCAACCTTAATAGGGCACCCTGTGCCTGTTCCTTCTACTTTAATCAGGTCAACAAGGCCTCTAGGCGTGGAGGACCGGGCAAAGGAAAGCCGCTGAAGTGCTAATGTGAATGACTCATGAATTACTGTGGCGGTGATGTCAGTGCCAGCGAGAACTCAAAAATAAAAGGTCTACTTTCCGCTGACGTCTGACCACAGCACGCTTAACTTACTAAGAAAGAGACTAGGAGCACGTGCAGGCCTAATAAAGCAGACTGCAAGATGGAAAAGAGACACTTCAGATTCTTAAATGTTTAAAAGCTAACGTTTCAAGAGCTAATGGAAGAAGTGTAAGAAGAACCAGGATATAAGAACATGTACAGTTGACACTAATTACTCAGTTCTCTTTACATGAACGAAAAGTAAAACAGTAAACATGTAAAAATTGTATTGCAGCTGGATCCTTTTAAAAGTGTGTTTTTTAATACCAAAATATAAAATAATAAATTTAAATTTGTGCCATGCTGTGTCTACTTTCAGAATTTTACTTACTGAAAGACGTAAACATAAGAAGAGCCTTACAATAAAAAAAAGCACTTAAAAGATCAAGCTTCTAACAAGCCTAGGTATATTTTTGTCAGGAACCCCAAGCGTAAAGGTTACACCATGTGTAGGTGTGCGAAGTATGTACTCGGGTCTGGTATTTGAACTGGGTGTGTGGGCAGGTGGCCTTCAGACTTGATTGATGGCTCTCATCTTTGTGCTAAGCGTCAATCACGTTTGTGGGTGGAGCGTGACAGCAGAAGAGATGGCGAACACCAGCGTAACCTTTTCGTGAGGCGGATACTAAACCTTTAAATCCGTCAACAACCCATTTTATTTTCAGCAATGAAACAGAACATCAAAACATACAGAAATCTGCATTAAAAATATCTCTATGCCAAGCCACTTGGTTACAGTGTCCTAAGGAACCATATGTACACTAGATCTTAAAACAACACAGCTAGAAACATTTGGCTGAAAGAAGTGTGTGTAGTCATTGACGTGTCAGCTCTGCAAGCTGGGGAATCTGGGTTAAGCAGGCTTCTTTAAGGAGGTACGTCAGTATTCAGATCACACTACACGATTGAAGCAGACGGAGGAGAAGGAAAATACTGTATGTGGGTGTATGCATATGTGTATGCGTGAGAGGGAAGGAAAGCAATAAGGAGAAAATGTGATGGGGGAAAGGACGGGGAGGAGAAGGGAGTCTGTAACTTTAAGAAAGCCTGAAGCTAAAAAGAAATTGTTTGCAGGCAATGGCTTCCCTCCCTCACCGGGAGCTTTTTTAAAGATGGAAAGAAGGAAAGCAAGAAAGGAAGAAAGGGGGGAAGGGTGAGGTGGGGGGACATCGAGAAAAAAAATACCACTGAGACGAGGTGGAGCTTGGAGCGCTGGCTGTTTTTAACACAGCAGATGGAGCGGAGTCTCTTTGTTTGATGCAAGATAAGGGAGCGAGGCATGGAAAATAAAGGGCTGAGACCATCAAACACCATGATTCAAACACAAAACCTCAAGTAATGTTTCACTGCTGATCTACCTCTCTCATTATACAGCAACTACAAGTGAAAAAGCGATCCCTGAATAGCACCAGCGCAGTAAGAGTTAAAGAAGGTCACCATGAGCAGCACTTGGCAAGAAATGAGCTCAAATTAGGGTTTGATGAGGATCTTTCGAGAGCCTCTTTGTGCTAGTTCTCGTTCTGTTGTTTTATCTCAAGGATCCTTAAATAAAAAAATTATACATGCGCCTTAATCAAGAATCAAACTCGATCTTGACTCCCTGTCCTTTAATGACAAAAAAAGGAGAGTCTTGCAGATAAAGCAGAATGTTTGATTAGCCTTATGAATGAGACTTGACCTGAACAATGCAGAAAATTTTCTTCTAGAGTCCAGGATGTGAGACATCTTTCTACACATGGAATTATTAACATGGCTTCCTTATGAGCTTTTAAAGCAGAGGTTCGTCTTTACTCAGGGCTGTCATTAGGAGGCTTGAATCCCAATGGTCGGCTAAAAGGCTTTGAGAATAGAGAGATTTCTTACTGCTTTCTCACCCCCTATTCTTTGTACCACACTCACGCTCTCTGTCTCTGTTTGGAAAAGCCCAGTCACGATGCTGACCACTTCAAGCACAAAGGCGGGTGGCGAATAAAATCTGAAAGCGATCACGACACAAGCGGTAAACCTACTATTTATAGAAGTCTAACCCCAACAGCCACCTTATTATACACCCCTAATCATCTACAGCGATAGATAAATAGACATAAAAAATATTCTATTATATCCTATAATAAAAAAAGATAAATATAAAAAAGAACAAGCACAAGAAAAAAACTACTTATTTATTAAGTAAATAGTTTGCATTATTAAACTCCACCCAGGGTGGGAAAGGTCAGACCCTCCACCCGGTCGTTTCTCCATTGATCCTAAGGCCACACAGATGGCCCTCAATTTCTCCCTCCCTGCACAGTGCTATTACGAGACAATGATTTCCAATTATAGCAGACCAGGGCTGCAGATTACCCCCTGAGAGAGAGAGAGAGAGAGAGAGAGAGAGAGAGAGAGAGGGAGAGGAAAATAGAGGAATGGAGGATACAGTACACTCATTGCCAAAGTTGTGGTGTAGACGTAACGATAAACAGGGAAGTAAACAGGGTGGTGCCTGAGAGACCAGATGTGTAGCATTTGCAATTCTCAAAAAGATTAGAATAATGAGAAAAGAATAGCGATAGACATCCAACACCAGCACTGTTTAAAAACGTGACAGAAATTCTATTCATGCCAACAATCAATGGTGTTCAGATTAACAAAATCCAATATGGATGTTAAGACCAAAAAAAATCTACAGTGCTGATGTTTAGGCTAACTAACTCTGAACAATATTGATGTTTAACCCTAACAACCACTTAGAACAAATGCTTCCCAGAAAAAAAACTAAGAAAAAACAATAAAGTCAATATTGATACTAGTCAGACCAACAAACCTTATCAGATCGACTCTACCTCATGTATCTCCACAGAACAACCGCAACAGTTTTGATATTTTAGTAACATCACAAAAAATATACACAGACATATGATTAAAAAGCAGTATTTCGACCCCCACAGAGGTAAATGTTCCTTGTTGGAGCTCATCTTGGGGTTAGTGATATCTATACAGCCCGGAGCTCCAAAAAAACCCCATCAGATCATCTACAATAACTATCAGTATGTAATCAGCAAAAATCTATTCAGCTTGGCCTGAGGTGTGTGCTTTTGTGTGTGTGTTTGTGTGTGCTGATACAATGATCAAATTATCTTTGCCCTCTCTTTAGTTTACCTTAGAAGCAGCATGTTCAGCTTATCAGTTTGGGAAAAGCATCTCTGTTATGTCTGGCCCTCCATATGGTAATCAATAAGAGTAAAGCTTTTACACACACACACACACCCACACAAAGATCGAAGCAGAATAGAACGTGCCTGCGTATGGTATAAAAGGAAGAGCAGTCTGAATACAAATCACGCCTTTCCCAATTTGCACCTCTCTAAGCTTTCACAATAGCACTATTCTGACACAGGGAGCAGACTGAGGTGAAAAGGACTGGGGGGGGTGTATTGGGGGTTGTCAGTACTACTGATGAAGGGGCCTAAAATCCAATACTCCTGCTCAATCACCATTCGTCTCTGTAAGACAAGAAGTTCCGGCTAAGAGCTGAGGGCTGCAGATTATCCAGAGCATCTCTTTATTTCATCAGGAGAGCACTGGTTCGATATTTCCGGAAATCTTTTTAGACACTCCACACTCCCCACTGTGCTGGTTTTAGCTGCTCGTCTTTTGTGAATCAATGAGATTCTCTGGCTGAATTTGTATCACTGGCAAAGAATGCGTGTGAGAGAGAGATAGAGAGAGCAGGCGTACCAGTAAGTAAGAGAGAACAAGGGAGTGTGAAACATTGAGGGAGCAAAAGAGAGTGTGAGAGAGGGAGGGAGCGAAAGAGTGAGAGAGAAAATGCGAGAGGGACACAGAGCTGTGAAAAGTACAAACTCTGTGCTGTGCATGTGACAAGTAAGGAAGAAAACCCAACAAAGTGCGCTGTTAAAATAACATAATTAACTTCAGAATAACGGGATGCCGCATTCACAGCTTGTCGTAACGATTGAGACAATCCTCTCTTTCACAGATATTAATGTGGTTGTCTGTTACTAACACTGGCACTGGAGACTCCTTCCAATAAAGCTCACCAGCTGGATAATTGCAAAATACCTAATGTAGCTATAATGAGTAATACCAGTGTAATTACAAAGTTAAGTCATTTTTAGTCTCACTAAAGTACAGGGATTTTACCAGAAACGCTGTTGTGACTCAGGAGGTAATAAGCGAAAAGACTAAGCTGTAGATATAAAGGGTGGAAACATATATATACACTCATTTACAACCCCACCCTCCACCTGCACACTCTTTCTTTCTTTCTTTCTTTTTTTCTCTCTCTCTCTTTGTCTCTCTCTCTCTTTAAATCAGAGAGGACGCACAGAGTCTCAGTAAGGAATCACGCTAGTCTCTCTCAGTGGAAAAAGCAGTAACAAGGTAACAGCAAACACCAAGAAAAAAAAGGCATGCTTCCTGAACTCCCCACCCCCACACACGCTCACACTCACCACACGCACACACACACTATAAAAAGCAAAAACAGGAAGACACCTTTTTTTCATACAGGCAGGTTTGCACAAGCGGTTTAAAATACACTTTGCACAAATGTCTATACAAACACTCACACACACACACAAGCATCTTAGCTCCCACAGTCTGAGGTAGGATTTCCAGGTTATAAATATCTGCTGCAGTGGAGCATCTCCTCAGAGTCAATGCCTCAGCTGTGTGCACCTAACCACATCCACACACACAGACACACACTAGGATTCTCACTATAAACAACATCTTTTTTTTAAATCGCTGTGTTTCTTTGTTCATGCTAACGTTAGCTAACATTGACTAATGACTAATGAAGGTGCAGTGTGGCAGCTAATAGTCAGCAGTACTTTGTGGTTTTTTTTCTTTATCTAGATTACAAATTTGCAGAGTTTAAAGTTTGACACTGACTGATAATAAATGAGATGGGAAATGCTTATAAAAGGAACATTTCTTTAGCATATAACATCATTTTAACAGATTTAAAACCATAAATAGTTTTTACGGGACAAGTGGGTGTATGTCTGTATTTTGTTTTGTTTTTTAAAGAGACCAGGAAGAGCGGATGAGTAAAAGCAGATCAGTAAAAAAGCCTTGTGAATTATTAGCCTTTGGAATTTCAAAATCTTTTTTTTTTTCTTAAAAAATTTAATGTTTGACCACACACACACATACACACATACCGACAAGCAGGATGAAGCAGAGCCGACATCACCCAGGGGAAAAACAAAAAAAAACCCAATTTTATGTAATCCACACAGGGTGGAGTTTGTCCGGGCTTGCAAGGCACACACACACACACAAACACAAAAATTCACACAGTGATTTAAATGGGCAGACTGCCAAATCTTCAGCAAAATGACTCACCCATCCTGTGTGATTTGCGTACATGAAAATACAGCACTAACCCTCACACACATACACAACATTGGGTTCATCAAAAGCACTGCATGTACAGTAAAGACTATTGCCCTGGTGCTATTTGTGTGTGCGTGTGTGAGTGTGTGCATGTGGACAAATATCTATACGTATGTATGTGCCAATTTGTCAACCTGTGTGTGTAGAAGTGTGTGTGTTTCAGTAAGAGCCAGCAGGGTGGGGAATGCCAGCTAACAGGGTGTACTGTGTGTGCGTTCCTCTGAACTGAGTGTATCCTGTCACTCTGTATTGTCTAGAAGATACTGTTCTAAGCTAGCTAACTGCTAACATTTTTATTTCACCACTTCTGTGTAAAATTCTGTCACCCAGCAACTTTTTTAATATCTGTTACCTTGATAGCAGACAGCTGCTCGGCTAACTAGCAATTCAGTCATATATGTTCAACTACTTCAGTAAGAATATCTGTGTAAGGTTAGATTTATTCACTTTAATAATGAATTTAGCTCAATGTTTACAGTTTTTAACCATAACGTATTAAGCAAGGTATGTCAAAAGCCAGGTAGCTATTTTAATTTAACAAGTACCTGCCAACTAGGTTCACTATGCAAATACTTTCCTACTATAAGACAAACAAACAATAGACTGAGAAGAGAAAGCCAGGTCATGTTTTAGCATTGTTAGTTTCTTAGTTTAAACTGTTTCTTATCAACTGTATCTCTTACCTGAGTTTCTGTCAGGCTCTCCAGCGCTTGCATGATGGATTGCTCTGGTTTAGAGACTTGAGACTGGATTAAGGAAAAAACAATCAAACAAAAACATGAAAATACAGAATCAAAACAAAAAGTTAAACAGGTAAGGAAAAGAGATCAGTTAAGACTCACCATTAATCCTGCCTCCACCGAGGGCACGAGGGTCAACTTGCTCCCGTCTGTAACCCCAAAATCCTGGAGCCGTCCTGAGCTTAGCCTTCTGCGCGACAAGGATCACCAACATTATTGATCACAAATCGTTTCGTGACTTAGTGGTACTAAATGCTTAAATCTGATTGGTTAGATAACGTTTAGATATTTTAAATGACCGCGGCGATTTGCTTTGCCCCACTATTAAATCTGTTTCGGCTTCACTAAAATCGAGAAGATTGAATTCTTGAGATCTATGTGTGATATAAGAATAAAAATAAACGTGCATCACATTTATAACACAGCTGAACAAACTTTTAAGGATTGTTTAGTAATAACTACAGAGAATTACTCGTTAACAACACCAAAACAAACAAAAACAACTTGAAATTACAAGATTGAAAAGAGTTCCTGGAAGAGTTAAAGTGAGCCAGACGAGAACAACCATCCCTCATCCCTCAACTGGAAAATATGCTTGAAAGAATTTGGAAATCTGGATCACTGACATAAACCAGGGTAAATACAGATGCTTTCCAGGAGAAGTTAAAAAAGTTCAAGCCTGAGTTTTGTACCAAACGACGTCATTCCTAACAGCACTTGGCTGGAATCCTGCACTACTCCTTGTCTCGGTCTGTAAAATGCAGCTCTGTGTTTATGATAGTTTATGATAGTATCTGTACTTTGGACACAGACCAACCGGGTGTTTTTCAGGACCGTCTATACCGGTCCTGAATTCTAAAGCCCAGATGTGTCCTAACTGATTAGACATGACAGTTGCAGACTGTTTCTGTATACACACAAAAAATTCCCAGTGTTTACTGAACACCTGCAGCATCAAATGAACCTGCTTTTCTCTCATTTGTGTCCAGTTGGACTAGTGTAAACACTGGAAGTGTTAAGGCAACACTGAGGATTATTATGCTTCAACACAGGATGACATCGTTGAGTAATAACTGAAAAATAAATTTCAGTCTTTGTGTCTGTAAGCTGCACTGACACAGCTGTTCTGTCAACCGGTGCTTCTCAAATCAGTAAAATCTCATCTGATCTATTACTCCATCATTGTTCCTTCTAAATGAGCTGCTTTAACAGGGATAACTAAATAATGGACCGAGTTGAGTTTGGTGTCATTTGGAATGAGATTAAAACAGTTTATGTCTAAAAATATGCCGGTAATTATTAGGAAATGTAACAGACAGCCAAAAGTTAGCACCATGTGAAGGATTTTATGCACATGACTCCACACACTGAACTACGCTCGCTTACATCCACAAACACCAGCTATCCTAATGGATGCAAGATCGGTCTGCCTAAAGACTCTTCTCTGTTCTGGCTCTAAGGTGGTGGACTGAATTTTCTATCGTTGTAAGATCAGCCGAGTTACTGTCTGTCTTAAAGAAATGATTGATTTTCTTCTTCTTCTTGCTTTCTTTCTGATTAAAACTCACAGGACTTTTCTTACATTATTGCACACTGTATATCGCATATATTTCACAGCACCGGCACATATTCCACTGTTTAATATTTATACGCAGACTATTGCTCTACTGATTGTTATTCTTTATTTATATCTTGGTGTTTATATCTTTGGAAAAGACATGTGTCGATGTATGAGTTTTGAATGTGACAAATAAACTTTACATTTCAATGCCTACCTCTTTTTTTACATAATACATAGAACCTACTTATCTAATAAAAAGATAACCTTGTTGTTCTTTTTTCGCAGTTGTGTGTTTATGGTACTGTATTAAAGCAGTATTGATCTATTCATTGATACTGAGATTCGCAGCACTTTTTACACGCCGATCCGGATAAAGCCGTCGGACACGTTTTATATGTAAATATGTCTTGTACAGATGTGGACGTGGCGCAACTGAGCGTGCAGGTTTTAGTGCAATAAATGCCAAGTTTAGTTTTCAAACTACTATGTTAAAACCACCACTTTGTCGAATGTAGTTATAACTATAGTGTTAATGTCCGGAGCAGCGCTGGAAAGGACTCACGTGTCTTTGTGCAGAAGCGCAAGTCTGTCTTTGGATACACGAAGCTTTTGTGAAAGCCTCTTCTTAAGTCCCTCTACGGTCTCCTCGGCAGGGAGAGACAGCTCGAAGCGGGTTCCTGTTGTCGACTGAATGGATAAATGCATGCAGTGCTCGTTGTGCAGCAACTCAGAACACCGGGATCGCGATCCGTGACCGGTGCAGCCTCGCGCTTCTGCTTGCTGCTCCATTCGAGCTTGACCGAACAAAAAAAAAATTAACGTGTGTCTTCTCCGCGTGAATATTCCTCTTGCGTGATCGTTTCAGATTTTTTTTTAACTTGAGAGATCCGTAAAGACCAGATAATGCGGTTTATCGAAATTCTATTCAAAATAAAAATCGATTTCAACGTCGTATTTATTTAGATATACCAACAGCTATGTAGATGTGATAAATTAAAAAAAATACAAAAACACGAAGATGACATAACAATTGTGCACTTAACAGGTAACTAACGTTAAGTCTAATACGTTAAAAATGGTTAAATCTCTCTGTTACAGTCCGTTGTTCAACCCGATGTCGCTCAGCACGCGCGTGGCGAGCTCGATTTGTTCCTATACCCGATCTCTAAACCCCGCCCACCGCCCAATAGTAGTGTCCCTACTCCCTTGTCTAGTCACGCTTTCTCCAATCGCCTGGGTTTGCGTCGCACACACATGTAGGGAAAACCACGCCTCTTCCCGCCTTCTCCATCCCACGCGAAGAACCGTCGCAGCCAATCAGCAACGTTCTTTCAACTTCCTACTCTAATCATTCATAACAGTTTAGAGCCGACACGGTAACCCGGCAACGATTCCTGAAAATGCTCATACTGAAGACCAAACCAAATAAATGCACCTGACCATCAAACCAGGTTCAAGGCAAAATAATCAATCAATCAATCAATCTATCTATCTATCTATCTATCTATCTATCTATCTATCTATCTATCTATCTATCTGTCTGTCTGTCTGTCTGTCTGTCTGTCTGTCTGTCTATCTAACTTAAGCATAGTGACCCAGTGATCCAAGACAGATAAATCCACAGTGACGATCATCAGAAATAAATAAAGTGGTTATTAAAGATGAAAAACATCGTTCTTTGACTGAAAACTCTAATTTGTCTTGTAGGATTTTATGGAAACTCTAATGCGGTGCATAATAATTACCCTTTTATAAATAAAATCTAATGTTTATAAAGTGTTTCTCTATTTCTAAACTTTAGATAAGATAAAAAAAAACAAGATAAAAAAACCTCCATCGAGTATTTTAAAGACACAAGAGACAGGATGATTTTTATTGGCCAATAAAATTTTACATAAATTTATTTGATGGTATTGGCAATATGTCTGGGTAAAAAAACGTTCTGTCTCAGTTTTTGTTTTTACAGTCTGGTATCTGCCTACTGTAAGAACTTAGCAGGGTGAGAGAGGGAGGGCTTTAATCATTTCCACCTGTTTTATGCTCTACCGAAATAAAGTAAACACATTACTAAATAATAGGGATTAGTATATGGCTGTAAAGTCAGTGTTTACAGTTGGGTTTTTCAGACAGGTGTCGACAGAATGACAGGAGTGTTATGCCAGTATAGTCCGGAGCACAGCTCGTCCGCTAACTAACACAGAGTTTAAACACAATCAAGAGCAATGAGTCATGTGTTCTGAACCCAGGAGACCTCTTGTTTACTCACCTTGTAGCTTCTAGCTAATGCATTTTGTTCATAGTGGCTGTGTGATGCCAAACTGGGCGTGTCCATGCACTGACTAAACTTCCTTGTGACAAAGTGGCATGCATTGTCTGCTAAATTTTTTAATTGTCTTATAAAGCTGTTATTCACCCTCATCCTGCCAAGTCCAATTCATATTTCCAGTATCTGCCCAGCTCTGCATGTCTGTGTGTGTGTGTGTTTGTGTAAAAGAGAGAGAAAGAGAGAGAGAGCGAGAGAGAGAGAGAGAGAGAGAGAGAGAGAGAGAGAGAGGATAGAGAGAGAGAGAGAGAGAGAGAGAGAGAGAGAGAGAAGGATAGAGAGAAAGAGAGAGAGAGAGAGAGAGAGAGAGAGAGAGAGAGAGAGAGAGAGAGAGAGAGAGAGATAGAGAGAGAGAGAGAGAGAGAGAGAGAGAGAGAGTAGGCGGACTTTGAAAATGTTGCTCACAGAGCCAAGTCAGTCAGGCAGGAATTCGTATGTATGTATGTGTAATCAAAACAGCCTGACCCCTGGTACTTTCAATCAGGAAATTCTGGCCTCATTAAACAGCATTTTTCTCATGTTTGTCATACAAACTGGGCGTAGCAATCACCAGGTTACAGTAAAGTGACTCACTTTCATACCACTTTGTACACTTTGGCTAATTTACACTTGCACACGGAAACAGGAAACACGGATGCAATTCGCCGCCATAACATAGATTATAGGGCCTGACATTTTCTTCCACACCCTTTACATAATATACAAAAAAATGTCATTATAATATTATGGTTGTTGTTTAAGATCCATATACTTATTTCTGGAAGATTGTAAAAACCAAGTAGGAGTTGTGAAAAAAAAACCTTTTGATTAACACTGGCACAAATATTTTTAAAGTAGGAAGGGAAGCAGAAATTCACTTTTGAAATGAAAAACATCAAAAAAGCAGCAATCGAATTATCCTGTTTCAATCAACTTACATTGCATTTATTTATACACTTTAATGTTAGTATAATTAAGTTATAAACGCTAAGATTCTAGTTAAGATCTAAAACTGATCAGTTGATGAAAACATTATACAAATAGACATTTTGGATAAAGATTTATTAATGAAAATTAACAAGCGGCCACAGAAGTTGTTTTGTTCACAAACAATTCAGATTTTTGGACAAACGAATCATTATCTATCACTACAATGAGTCATCTTTTTATTCCAGTTTATATCCATAACCAGCTTTTTTCACAATGTGTGTCATTTCTGCAGCGTACTACAGAGTCGGTGAGTCGCTTCACTTTCATTTAGTGTGTCAGTGTTTAAATCTGAGACTCTTTCAGTCACGCCTAAGATTTGTTCTCTCTGATTCAGCTAAGTCAGTGAATTCAGTAAGTTGTGGTTGAATCAGCAGATCTTCCAGGCATGTCTGAGATTCGCGCCTTTCTGAATCAGTTGTGTCATTGAGTTCAATGGGTTGGGCCGTAAGAGAGAAATGTTTTGAAACACAGACATATAGTTACTGTAATAAGTAGTTGATAAGTAGTATCTTATGCTATTTAATCTTAGACAGTGCATGATCTAATAAATGTTAGTGTTTTTTGGGGGTAGTGGCTCGGGGTGAGCTTTTATCAGCAATAACAATTTCGTCTGCGAAAATCAGAAAAGATGAATCAAAGTTTCCTGAGTGGCGCAAGAGATAATCATTACGTGGGTGGGAATTGGCAGGTGAACAAATAAGGAAGAAAAAAAGGAGACAATTTTCGAAGTGTTGCGTTTGACAATCATGTACAGCATTTCTTACATAGTTAATGTGTTAATATGTTAATGTCATATTAGTAGAGAAGGTCATGATCTGTCTTGTGAAGTGTGTGTGTTGCCTTTCTCTGTGCTTGTGTGCATGTCCTGTATGTTTAGTTGGTTTAGCCAAAGCTATGACGTACTCAGCAGCAATCCACTACTCCCTGTCGCAGGCTTAAAATAGCCTCCCCTACCCCCCCATCTCTCTTCTTTCCAAAGGCTGCGTCAGTGCATCACTGCCCACATCTCTATCCTTTCTCTAGTTCACTTCTTTCTCTCCTTCTATGTGTGTATGCCTGTGTCCATGTATACTCTCTCTCTCTCTTTCCCCCACAGTGCTAATTACCTCCTACAATGAGCTGCAGAGTTAAATTGAGTAATTTTAACTGTGTAGGAGTATGTTTAACACTGATTTTACTGTTACTCTCGCTCCCTCTGAGCTCGCTCATTTTCTCTCAGCATTTCTTTCTGCAATTCAATTAATCAAATACCAGGAATAGTCCTGCTTCAGGTGCAATCTGAGGTAGAGCTATTTTTAGGATGTAAGCGTATTTAAGATTTAAACTTAATTCACAGACAGTTGAACACATCTTGATCATTATAAAGGATGCTAAGACACCAAGAAAGGATACTTGATGGATACCTAATTGTTGTGGTGCTTTTAATAATTTACTAACAATTTACTACACTTTAGCATTTTTAGTGAGAAATAACTATTTCATAAAACAATTTAAAATAAATAGTTACAGCATCATCCATTTAATGTTGATTATTATTATTATATTATGATCCTGTTGTTATTATTATTATCAGCTTTCTTTTATTACACGATGCTTACAGGGAACTGTAATACGTTCGGAGGAAAATGGTACCCAACCTTTTTTCTTACATTTACATTGACAGCATTTGGCAGATGCCCTTATCTATCCATCACTTTTATACAACTAAGCAATTGGGGGTCAGGGGCCTTGCTCCGGGACCCAGCGGTGGTGGCTTGGTGGTAAAGGGAAGCAAACCCCGGTCATTCAGGAGCCAGTCCAACACCTTAACCAAAAGCCAACACTGCCGCGGCAATATTGCTGCTTTAACTCCTAAAACGAGATGGCTGTGGCATCAGCAAGATGTAATATTGTGTTTTTTATGCAGACTAGGATGCTTTAATTATGGTTCGTCTGGAAGTTATTTTATATATATTTGTATTATATATATATATATATATATTAAGGGCCTTGCTCAGGGGCCCATCAGTGGCAACTTGGTGGTGCTGGGACTCAAACCTAATCCCCCAATTAGCAGTTAATCACTGTGCTACCACTTCTCATGGTTCTGTTAAGCTGTGCCCTCAATAGTATAGCTTTATGTGGTTGTATATAAACTCAATTCACTGTCATTTATCTAGGGATTGAATTTCAGTCATTATAATGATCTGACTGCCTTTGAGGAAAGCAGCTTCTAATGTATAACTTAAGCTCTACTTTAATCGCTAACTTGCTAACAGGATTAGCCTACATTTTCCCACTAAACCCTTGACCCTGTTTTGCCCTCTAGAAAATGCTAATGTACACTGCTTACACCGCACACATCTAATCTGATGTCAGAGTCAAGTAAAATCTTGGAACTTGACCAGCGTGCGATCAGCCTTTCTGGCTGAAACCGAATCTTGTCTGATTCTGACGTCAGAATAACCGAGAAGAGTCGGATCCCCATGTGCTTGCATTCCTGCTCCCTTCCCCTCCTCCGCTTCCTGTGCTGCTAAGCTCTTCTTGTGCCTCACCAGTGAGGAATGTGCAGGAGCTCATTCTGCCACGCTTCAGAACACCAGCTGCCAGTCAGACCTGAATACAAAACTATACATTATTACACAACAAGATGATACTCACATCCTGCCTTGTTTTGGACAGGTATGTGATGAGGAATTGCGTATAAAATAGCCTGCTAAGCTACAGAAAACCTGATAGACATTATTAATCAATTAAGCCAAAAATATATTTGCCAGCATTAACACACAAACTCAGCAGACTTCTGTTTTAACCTCTCTGCGTTGAACCTCTTTGCTTGTGATTCATTTGCATCCACTATTCATCAAAAGAGATTTTCTGGGGTTTTGGCTTTTAAATTAGATAGATAGATAGATAGATAGATAGATAGATAGATAGATAGATAGATAGATAGATCCATCTATCTGTCTGTCTGTCTGTTTATCACTCTGTCTGACTGTCTATCTATCTATCTTAATTTTTATATTCTATTTTTAAAAGACTGTTATCAGTGTCATCATTTAAACAAGTAGGAATAAAACGAAGAAATTTAAAACAAAGAGCACAAAGCACGCAAAACGGTTTAAGGAAAAAAAAATTGTTACAGATTTATAATAAAAGGTAGAATAAATACAATTCGATGTCTCTTTTTTAAATGAAGCTCCTGGCAATCAGATGTTTAATGCCTTTTATTAAAAAAATGATTTTTAAAAGTTTCTTATAACTATATAAACAGATACCTAAACCAGGGCAAATGTTACACTGTGATAAGTGGGACATTAGTAACATCTGGAAGAAAACTAGAAGAGTGGGTCATATAAGCAGGTTAATTTCTTTAGAAGTTCAATTTGTAGTCATATTATAATGATTTCATAAAACAGGCGTCATTAGTTTTTCAAGAAATACAAGAGGTGTGATAAAAGTATAATCAAGGAAAAGGGTTGCGACATGCCCGACATGAAGTTGTTGCCAGCCCAGTTTTGATTTGTTTCTTATAACAGCATGCCCTGAAGTCTTTCATTTTTTTCATATGACAGCAGTTTACCAGAATTTAGAATGTGTATTGATTTAACAACAACACTTTTTTTAAACTATTTATAGTTACATTTAATTTGGTGGAATCCTGGCAAAACAAGTTAGTTCCTGTTAGCACTTGTTTTATAACATTGACACACAGGCTTGATATTCTAAAAAGTCTTTCGTTTTTTACGCTCTCAAAAAAAAAAAAAGAGATTCATTTCAGGTTATACGTTTCATTTTCGTCTCATTATATATTTATAGAGCACATTTAAAAACAACCCAACGTCGTCCAAAGTGTTGTACAGATCAAGTCCACACTAAGCAAAAGAGTTTTAAGGTTCGATTTAAAAGAGGAGAGTGATGACACCATTTGGGTCAATAGCAATAGGCTATAACAAAGTTTAGGACTTGTTATTGCAAAGGTTCAATCGCCACAATGTTTTAGCCTCGATCGACAAACAGAGAAATCTAACGCTGCCGTGACTTGGATAGGGTGTGACAGCGTAGAATGTCGGATAAATATGTTGGGGCTAGGCCGTGTAGTGCTTTAAAAACAAAAACTTATTTTTTAAATTCTATTTTCAGTTTGACTGGTAGCCATCGAGAGACATATATAAATTATACATGAAGTCTTTTCTGTGGAGAAAACAACTAACCACAGCGCTTAATTCAGAAAATGCAATATAAACCTTCTGTCTAGCAATGATTATTAAATTATTTTTGTTTACACCTTTTAAAACAGGCCTGGTTCTTGCCAGCCATATAGTAGAAGGGTGGGCAGAAAGATATCCCAGGTGGGTAGTTTTTTGGGGGTGAGGCTGAGGAGATAGATACTCTGAAAAATTAAAAGTGATAGAATAGCAAAAATATTGTTGTACTAATATTCTTGCTGGGGCTTTGTTAAGAAGGCATATTATATTTAGTCAATATAAGCACAAATATTTTTTTTAAATGTTAGAGATGTTCAAGACAACTCAAGTGGGAAGTGATGGCTCATGCTTAAGGTGTTGGCCTACCAACCTGAAGATTGTGGGTTTGATTCCCAGCGCCACCACTGGTGGACCCCTGAGCAAGGCCCTTAACCCCTAATTGCTCAGTTGTATAATGATAAATGTAAGTCGCTCTGGATAAGGGCGTCTGCCAAATAATGTAATTGAGACATTATGGTCACTGTGGATCCACTAACAGGTTTTTTTTAACCCACCCAAAATAAATGGAAGCAAATATTTCCATGCATTATAAAGTTCGTAAATTTTTGTTTTTAGCTTCTCTGTATTCCTTGACAGACCAGCAAACCACCTTGCCTCGCGAGTGTAGACTTACAGCCAATCAAAAACAGGAAGCTGCTTGGTTTTGCGTAGTGATTGGTCAGGACTTTCCACACCCCTTTTCATACAAAAGTAAAATAAAATAAAAAATGTATTTGTATACCGCTGTCTTTACTAAATGTTAATTGGGTGGGCAAGACAGACATTTGCTCAGCCCTTCCCTGTTTCAGAATGGTTGTTTAGAAAAATTATTCACCTTCCAAAATATGTAACAATAATAACATAAATACTTTTACCAACAGCAAAGCACTGTCGTAAAGTGTAACGAAAATCCAGAAAAACAATTAATCTGAAAAAATGTACATACATTGTACATACTTTCAATAGCACTTCACTCGTAAAGTGTCACATAAACACCCAGACTTCATGAATTGCCAAACCATTGCTTGAAATTTTATAAAAAGAGAGTGAGAAGAATCATACAGTCTGGTGCGTCTGACACACCATCAGGCTATTCAAAAATAATAATAATAGATCACTAGACTGGCCAAGACAAACAGCCCTACAGATAAACACACACATTCTTCCACACTAGGACAAAGTGGACTTTAAGAGAACTGTACAAGAACACCTGGCAGGAAGTCAAGGATATTAACATGAACCGTTGTGAGGCTGGGGTCAAAAGTGTGTTTTGACCCTCAATTACACAAAAGGAGAGAATGTTTAGAATTAGCAATCATAGCATTTCTCTGAAATAACTTATTAGGAAATCTGGAACGTTTATTCCTAGAACTCTCTTCTTTCAGACTTTACAATGTAAGACAACCAAAAAAGGATTTTCATGCTAATCTCCTTTATGTTTTTGCAGAAATATACACTAAATCTTTGTGGGAAAAAATGTAAAAAAAACATCGGCTTAGTGTTTCACCAGCTCTTCTTCCACCTGACAAAACACACACACTGCCTTTACTGTGTACCAGTTGTCTGAGTTGTATTTCACCTTTAGGACGGGTCTGACGCCAGAGCAATAATGGCACACTGTTGTGTTCAGACACAAAGCACACACATGGTCAAGTCCTCAAGTGTCTAAATGTGTGGGGTATGTAGAGATGATCCAATCATGATTCCTTCCACTGGAACCAAACACACATTTCTGACGCATCGGCCCACTTGACAACCTGTAATTTACACATTATGCTGTTGTGTAACTTGATAGACTAGACAATGACAAGGAGCCAGCAATTCTGTCATTAGGAGTTCACGTGCTGGAAAACATACTGTGTATTACAAAGCACTGACATTGGAAACTCCTGCCATGAATGTTGAATAAACATCTCAATACAGAATGTTTCATCATATCAATGATTAGATTAGAGTTTTTTGTGTATTAAATAATAACACAGTTTTAATTGGCTTATTAATACCCTGTGATTTTGGGGAGTCTCAGTGTAAACAGATACTATAGGAAAAATAACAGCTGTGATATACACCTATTAGAGATGCTGTTAAAAAGTTATCTACACTTTCTGATTAATTCAGTGTAAGAATTCTAAAGCACTATGGTATAACCTGTAAATTTTAAAAGGTGGAAAAAATAAAATGAGACTATAAAGACTCGAAAACAGCGTACTACAATCTATAACAGAAATCTATTTAAATTGATGTGTATTTGTTTTCCCAGCATTGGTTTTTTTGTTCTGTATTTATAGCTTTCTCAGTAATCCAGTAAATGTGTGTTGAAGCTTATACTACTTGCTTTGCATTGGCCCAACTGGTTTTTTCTTTTTCCGAACAGTGAGTAAGCAACTTTCACAACCTCTTTGTTGCCTATAACTGCTAACCTTTCTCTGTCCTGCTGTTGGTGGAAGTTTGGAAGAAATAACAGTATGAATCCAGCAAATATAATCAGGATTACTTTATTATCCTGCTACTATAAACGAGCAACAAATAAAAGTGAGTGAGTGAAGGGGGAGAGAGAGAGAGAGAGAAAGAAAAGGAGAGAGAGAGAAAGAAAAGGAGAGAGAGAGAGAGAGAGAGAGAGAGAGAGAGAGAAAGAGAGAGAGAGAGAGAGAAAGAGAGAGAGAGAGAGAGAGAGAGAGAGAGAGAGCAATAGGGAGAGACAAAACGTTCTGGGATATCTACAGTACTAATTTTTCTCCCTGACCCAACCATCTGTTCATTGTACATTATGTGCATGTAAATGTGTGCGTCTGTGGGTGATGTGTGAAAGACACATAGACAGAACTACAAGCTTGGGTGTGTTCCAGACATAACATCCTATAATAGACAAGAACTACATGGACAGGGCCACATGGGTATTACAGGGTGACTAGCATCCAATTTCACATATCCGAGAAGCTTGTTACTCCAAGATAATTTATAAAAAAACATTATGAATCATATTTTACACCACCAACAACTTAGATATGATGAAACCTTGCCCTATACATACCCAAAATTGGCTCTTATACCTCCCATTTGGCAACCTAATGTCCAAAATCCGGTACAGATCACTGTACTTGTGTTTATACCCTATCTTTATGCTTGGCACAGGAAGTTCACAGGAAACAACCCTATCTAGGAGATAGAACAATTTCCTGGAATCATCATATGGCTGACTGATTAACAGAACACACAACAACAAGCATCTGTCATCAACAAAATGGTTACACTATTTGGACCCCACTGAATTGCACGGGCAACACAAGTATAGAGAAGCAAAATTCCTAGTCTTAAAGTATTTTTTACGTTCCACCATCAGGGCCAGTACAAATCTACAACTTACAATACTAGAGATTTTCTACTTTATATGCTAAAAGATAGTTCAATTCAATTCAATTTGTTTTGTATAGCGCTTTTTACAATAGTCAATGTCACAAAGCAGCTGTACACAATCAACAAAATTATAAAATGCAAATGAATAAGAAATTAGTTTGTCTCTAATGAGCAAGCCGGGGAACGGTAACGTCAAGGAAAAACTCCCTAAGACGGAATAGGAAGAAAGGTAGTTGAGGTTGACCTATTAATGTGGGTCCAGTAAAGGCTAAAATGTATTATGCCACAATACTAGGAAATCTGGGTGTTTAATGCAATTTGTTCAACTACAAAGCAAATACATTAGGCTAATTGTGTTAAACTCAACTTTATCTCCAATTACACACAGTTTATCTATCAAACCAGAACAAAGGGTGGGAAATCAGTAGGAAAACTATTGCTAATTTATCATTAATTTCACGTAATACAGAAAATTCTATTTGTTCTTCTTTACCTTATTTTTATGTGTGTAATTTATGAAAAATTCCACACAGTTAGTAAATTAGCTTGTTAGCAAGTGAGCGAAAACCAGTAAGTATGATTAAAATCATTACAACACTGACCCCATCTGGTCATAAGTGTTATTACAGCAAGGATCACAGGGCGTTTATGTTCATCCTTTTTTATTTTTTTTAATATAGCATGACTGAATGTTTATAAGCACGCGTGTTACGAATACATGTCAAACATATTAGATCTATTAGATATTAATATGAAGTAACAGCTTTAAAAAGTATAATGTATTAACACACAATCGTAAAAAAATACGTTCAATTTACATATAAATTTATATATAAATTTACTTATAGGCTCTACGGTTGCTGTTGTACAGAAATATTAAAACGTCATGTGTTTCCGATTTTTACCAGACGATGGCGCAAAGCCACTTTTACGTATTTCGGTGATGACTTCTCTTACGTAATGTGCATAGCCTACATTGGTTTTATAACTGGAGGAAAATCCGGAACCAAATATAACTAATCCTGGTGTAATGTATTTTCTGAAGTCTATTCAAGCTCAGCGTGCAGGATTGCATTTTGCTCTTCACGGCGGAGACGTGCATTGCTCGTTACTGTCTTTCTTGCACGCGCCTCTTGCGTAAAGCGTGACGCATTTTGCATTGCACCGCATTTTCCGCTTTAAAAGTTTACTCTCTGCAAAATGCACACCGAACACACTTTTAAAACACGGCTTCTTTTTAATGACATCGCAAGATCTATAACTTCTTAAAACCACCAAACTATGAGACACCCTCAGATCAGGATGCATTTTTTTTTTTGCATTTTTTATTAACAGGAAAGTAAAAGCAGAAAAGTGAATGAATAATCTTTTATAATTCAGAATATTTTAAATATTATTTATTGTCTGAATCTGGGTGAACACTACATATATGCTTATGTAACACAGCAGCAATGTGACGTGGTGTCGAAGTAAAATCATACTGTGATAAACATTTGAAATCAAAGACATCACCATGAAAATCCACACAATGCACTATTCTATATTTAGATTACAGGGAAGCAATTTTCGTTGAGTTCAATTCGCCTTTTTGAATCAGCCTGAACAAAGAGGGGACGGTGTGTGTCATCATTTGACGAGTGCGGCTCTGCTTTCACTCTCTGACGCACATCGCGCACCGAGGCTGCGTCTCAAACGCACAGTAAATTAACTACATAGTAAACCTTCACAAAACAGCCGCTTATAGACTACCTGATTTTCCCGACGACAAAAAAATATGTGAACTCTGTATCATGATTATTAAAAAAAAATTAATGCATTATTATGAATTTCTGATGTAACGGTATTTCTTATTTTAGGGCTTTTAGACTAAAACTAATTAAAAATGATTTATCAGTAAAGATGCGAATTCATTCAAATTATGTTGTCCAGCAATATCCAGCATAATCTAATCCTGACTGCAGCACAGCTATTCTTAGGTGCTGTTGCATTCAGAAGAAACCCCATGTAGGATGAACGTTAAAGAATTATAATGATGCATGCGGTTTGAGACGCAGCCCGTGTCCTATGGCGCGGAGGAATCCCGCTGTCCGCACCGCCTCTTCAGGTCACGTGGTGTCTATCCACAACCGGCTGGTGGGCGTGTCCTAACGAACCCGAGATTCATTCATAACTACGTCCAGCTTTAGGAGCACAATTAAAAGCACCCAGTGATAAGCCGCATGAATCCTAACTAGGTGAGTGATTCCCTCCTTATCTCTGACACCGAATTGTGTTTACATTTTACTCGGCGGGGTTGTTAAAAGCTGGTAAACAAAAGTGAATCTGTTTATTAGACGTTGCATGGACGTCGAAATAGCGAATAAGTCAGGCATGTGGCTGGATGTGAGGCAGATGTGTGATGCTGAAAGGCAGCTGGGGTTCAGTGATGCTGCTGATGCCGCTGCGGCCCGCATGCTTTTATAAGGCGTGATTTCTACTCCGGTGCTGATGCTGGGGGAAAAGCCAGCGGTATGATGTTATAATAACAGGGATTGGGTATTTTGAGGTTTTTAAATCCATCTCATCCTCTGCTCTTCTATGGTGGGTTTGGGGATGCGCGAATGATGAATATGGAATCCTCACCCTTTTCTAACGCAGCCAAATGTCTCAACACACACACACACACACACACACACACACACACACACACACCCGCGCGCGCGCGTAATTGTAAGGTGCATGTAAGGCTTTCACTATTAGAGTGATGTGACTCATATAGGATCAGCCTATTATCGGTTCCTGTGTGTGTGTACTTATAATGCACCTAAAGAGGTACTTGGGAGCTGTAGAATGCAGCTTTGTTGAGAATGATTTAAGTGAGGAGTTTCCCAACCATGAATGAAATCCCAGGCTTTCCACCCACTCCTCTCCCTTAAGAAACATTCTGGCATTCATATCAATCTGTTTTAATTATTTACAAGGTTATATAAGGAGATTGGAGGCATGGGGTGGCAATGCTGCTTCACAGCTTTTCCGGTTCTGTCCTGACCTCAGGTTAGTGTGATGATTTAAGCAAGTTCTCCCAGTGCCTCACTTCCCAAAAACATGCCAGTTAGTGAAATGGTTAGAAAAATCTGGTACTACATTTAGGGTGTTTTTGCCTTACATTTGGTAATCACAGGGTAGGTTATGAATCCGCCATGATCCTGACAAAGAATGTAGCTTTTATATATTAAAACTCAAACAGTTACACCCAGACAAACTAAAAGGAAAAAAATATACCAAAGCTGATTAAGTGAGCATTCATTTTCCCAAGCATTAACGCAATACAATAATTTGGAGGTTGTTATGGGTTAATATTGTTTCATTTAATGGGTTTAGCAGGTTTCCCAGTATCTTGATGGAAATCTTCCAAGTTCTCTGGCTTCCCCACTCCCTTAAAACATGCCAGCTGGTAAATCTTTTTGCTTTTCCCAAAGGGTTTTTTGACAGTCTTGAATAATTTAATGAATTATTATCAAGTAGCCAGACATTCAGGCTGACAGAAGAAGGACTTCTGGTCATAATTTTCTGGGATCCAAGAGGGCATCTGACTGACATGTGAAGCAACAAATCACAATTAATCCTGTTCCGTTAAAAAAACCCCATAAATTTAATATCTCTACAAAAAAAAAGTTGAGCAAGTTTATCTGGTGAACTTGACATAATTTGGAAAATCCAGAGTTTAGCTAAACCTAAAGTTTTAAAAATGTCTACTATAAATCCGGTAAAATGCAATTTATTGGAGTAACTCAAAATCCTCCAAGTTGACTGCCTAGTGCTTTTCCATTCAGGTGTCTTTTTTTTTTACTCCTAACACACCCCCTTTCTGAAAGTTTGTAAATCTGAAAACCTTTGACCTTGATGACTCTCCTCCAGCCCTGAAACCTTGGTACAGTACAATAATTAACAGTGAGCTCAGGCCTCAGTGAGCATTAGAGACAACGTGTGTACGTGTGTGTGTGTGCTTATGCAACAGAGGAGCCCTGGAGGTGTTTTACTGCACATTTCCTTTCCCTGTGAATACACATTGTCCAGAAACAGGCTACTTCAGGTCCGGGGCTGCCGTACATTGCTCATGTACAGGACCCATTACGGCCTGGCTTAATGCCGATTGCATGCGTGGGCGTAAGGACGAGGACATGTTAATGCCTGTTAATGGTCTTGCTTGAAAATGAATTGGATGTGTGCAGTACGTTCAGGTGGAGTGGTTTTATGGCCGAAGGTGTAACATGCGTAGGAGGTTACCACAGTCAAATAGTCAGATGTGTGTTTAGTTCTAGAGTCAAGCCGTTGTCAAGGGAGTTATTTATTTAGTTGTGCATAATTGAAGAGTAGCTAAAGATCTTCTTTTTTTTGTTGCTCTTTTAGTATGAGAGGTGATTGTGATATTATGTAACTTAAGACCAAAGCTTGGGAATTAGAATGAAAGAAAGTTGTGTGAGATAGTTGTGAATGATATGCCGTGGTTTTATAATCCGTTGCAGCACTAACTTGTCGATCAGCTCCAGTACAAGGATTTTTACGTTGACTTGCTTGATTTGTCAGCCAAAAAAGGGGCTGTGAGTATTGCACTTATCGTGAAGGCTGCTTGTAAGCGCAAATAGAATGTTAACCCTGTATTCTGTATATAACGCTGACTGCATAAAGCAGTGTGAATAAGGAAAAATGTCCACATTAAAATCTGCACAGGAAATATGATGGATGAAAAAACAATTAGAGATAAAGAATTTAACTGTATAAGTCATTTTTATACAATAAAGTGTAAAAAACATAAAAGAAAACCTGTCCTGCTGTAATTCTGGGATTATATTTTAAGTCATAGTGTATATTTAATCACTAAAGTTCAATGAACGAAGGTATGTAAAAGCAGTGAAATTGCAAACCCACTGAAGGGCTGGAGCTAAAAAATACTGCTATTTTGTCCCTTTCAGAGTTTTCTGAATAACTGGTTTAGCATTAATAGTTAAAACCGACCAACCAGCAAACAGATTTATTATTAGGCACTGCAGTCTTCCAAGTATCTCTGTAATAAGGAAAGAAAAAGGATGATAGAAACCTGAACCAGCTTGACGGATATTATTTCACCATCCAAATAAAATTTCCTTTTTTTATATTTATCATTGCTGCCACTCAAGGATGTCAATCCTTACTGCATACTTCCCTTGGCTTCACCCTCCAGTTCCAAATCAACACTCGATCACGCCCCTGCCTGCACGATAGGATTATTATAGACGCTGTGGCTTACAGCGGTGTCACAGACCAGTAAACATCACATGGCATCAGAGAGTGCCTCCTTAAACACAAATTCACACATGCATCTTTCTTAAAGGACTTTACTGTACCATATGCTGGATAATTCATAATACAACACAACACAACAGTTTTAGTTTTAATCGTAACACATTATTCAATAAGACACTTTCATAATTATTGTGTATTAAAAGCGGTGGTGCGGTTCTTGATGTTTGTGTAAATGGTGCGCTCTTATGTCTAATTCCCCCTTTAGGGTGCAGCTCATACACTGATATCTATTCTGATCCTGAACACAATAAAGTTATTTGAGTAGCTGATATTAAAAAAATGTTAACGATGCAGAGAAGTTATTTTTACATTTACAGCATTTGGCAGACGGCCTTATCTAAAGAGACTTACATTTATCTCTAAATGAAAGTTAACTCAAATAAGCCATAAGGGCCTTGCTCAGAGGCCCAACAGTGGCAACTTGGTGGTGCTGGGAATTGAACCCATGATCGCCGAATTAGCAGTCTAACACCTTAACCACACCTGAAAATTCTTTAATTTTAATTTTAAGTAGCCCCTGGCTTGCTCATCAGGGACAAACTGATTTCTGTTTCATTCTATCTCATAATTTCTTCAATTGTGTAAAGCTGCTTTGTGACAATCACCATTGTAAAAAGCGCTATACAAATAAAACTGAATTGAATTGAATTAAATTGAATTTAGGCATTAAATAGTATTATAAAACGTGTCCAGAAAAAAACCTAACCATTAAAAAAAAAAGTTCTATTTGGACGAGTTTTACAGGGGGACATTAAATAAATTTCTCTTTTACAGACTTTGAACTTTCAATCCTATCCGAATCTACGTTTTTCTCAGACATTTTTCATTTGCTTAAAGTTTCATGGCACTGTAGCTGACGTGTTTAATCATGTCCCTTAGAATTGTAAGAAAAGAAACGATAAATAGGAAGTGAGGAATCTGCTTTACTTCACGGCATGTTTTGTCTCCATCTTTTAGTTATCTAATGTCCTTCTATACACACTATACCCTTTCTCCCTGCTGTCTCCAGCCATGTTTTATCGTCATCGTTACTAACTTCTCAATCTACCACCAAAATGATTTCAATCAGTGTGTTGTTAAAGCAAAACAGAAAGAAACCGCCAGACAATAAAGTATCACACACTTATCTTGGATGTTTTGGCACCTTTTCACATGCGTGTCCCTGAAGTTAAGCCAAAACTTTGAGCTGCGAGAACAGATAGGAAGATGTGAACATCCGAGCCAGTTCGCTGTAATGCAGCTGCTGGCAGATAAGCTGAGTCAGCGGGACACTTAGCGGGTCTGCTGAATGAAAAGTAGCTGTCTATCTGATCACCTGCCATGTTTGTGTCTCTTCTGGGTGTAGGAAGCACACACTCTCGCCAGGACAATGAGCGATGAGCCACCTCTGCTGACCACCCTTACGGAGCACGCCACTGTGAGTATATCCTTAACTTGACACCACACATGGGGCTACCAAACTGTAGAAAAAAGAAGCTACAAAAGTCTATTCAACTTGACATTTGTCATGATTCATAACTGCTATGTTTCTGTTTTACTTAGATTCACTATTTTTTTGTTAGTTTTAATTGTAAAAATCATTTATTGAACATTGATCAATCTTTTTTGGAAGGAGTCTCCAGTGTCAGAACATAAAGAAGGTGCCTTCGTTACACACATCTTCAAATAAAGGTGACATTACAGCCCTTAATGCCGCAGTTATTATTAAAAGAACTCCGCCCACATTTTATTTAGCGTTTTGATTGAGGATGGCTGGTCAGACTATAACCAGAACCTATTAATTGACCATCTGATGCAAATGTTAAGTTTACTTTTTAAGATCTGGCAAACATCAGGTTAATTAAATTTGTAACCTAACAATGTTTTCAGTACTAAAATGGTGATCGATCAGATTTTCTCTGTTGTTTTTAGTTGTTTTATAATTTTTTTAGTACTCCAGTAGCCACATTTTTCTTCTGAGCCACAGAGGAGAGTGGTGTTGAAGCCATCTGAACTTAAGATATTTCAGCAAGTCAAGTCAAGTGGCCTTTATTTATGTAGCGCTTTTTAACAATACAGTTTGTATCAAAGCAGCTCTCTATACAAAATCAAATCTCTATAAGACAAAAACACTCAGTAAAACAGTAAAAAGTTCAGTTTAACTCGTATCTTTACATTAAGAGTTCAACAGTTCAAAGTAGTTAATGTGTCACACCACTCAGGATCAACCAGAGATACAAACCTTTGCACTTACCTGCATCTTCACATTTTACATACTAGTAAGACTGTCACAATTATTAAATAACCGCATGATCGCAATTAGTCCCAGTCATTGTATCCAACCGCCAATTATTGTTTTATTTATTTATTTATTTTTTTACTTTTATTTTTTATTTACTTTCATTACCTTTTTTTACTTTTTATTTTTCACAACCATCTATTGTACACTATTAGCCACAAGGGGCGCTGTAGTACCTGCTGTACTGGCTACTTTCAACCATAATATGTAAGCGGAGAAAGGAGTGTACAACTTTGCACTACGTTTTTGAGGAAGTGAACATAGACTAAGTAAAGGAAGTACAGAATGACTGAAGAGCACGAAAATGAAAATCTGGAGTGGAGTTGGAGCGGAGTGATTCTAAAATGCTTTGATAATTCATATTTCAATAATTCATATAATTCAATAAGCCATTTTTGCCGAAAAACAAAATAACGCAATGTCAATATCATACAGCCTTAGAGGCAAGATTGAAGTGGAAGTATTCTGTGCAAAGCCCCAAACCCTCTAAACACCCTATTGATGATTTGGAATGCTGACTGCACCCCTGGTCTCCCTGCCTGACCTCACTAATGCTCGTAGGACCAATTCATCAAATCCCCACAGCCACGTTCAAATCTGGTAGGTAGGTGTCCACAAGCTTTTGGTTCTTTTTGGTACATAATGAAGCAACATTTGGGGGTGTTAGCGCAGTGGTTAGGGTGATGGACTGCTAACTGGAAGATCAGGGTTTGATTCCAGTCCAAGCTAACACCTCTGGGCCCCATAGCAAGGCCCCTAACGCCCAATTGCTCAGTTGTATAGAAGAGATAAATGTAAGTCGCTCTGGGTAAGGGCATCTGTCAATGTAACCTTTTACACTGGCCAGTAACCGTATAATTTAGGACTGTGTGTGCAACTTTTATCGAACGTGCATGACATGGCTGGGAAACCAGCCTAAGCAGATATGCTGGCAAATAGGTAAGTGGGGAGGATTGGGTTAAGGCCTTCAAAGGGTCACCAAAAGTTTAGAAACACCACTGTTCATGCTGCAGGTTTCTCACTTTACCAATTTTGCCTTTGATCCTCAGGAACACATGTGAATGGCCACCTTTAGTCCACACAGCTGCTTCCCTTCTTTCCCTCCCTCCCTCCCTCCCTCTCTTTCTCTCTCTCTCACTCTCACTTACACACAGACTTTTGTAAAGACCTTTCATTGACATAATTATCAACACAGCCCATTTATTGCTGTCCCACACCATTTAACCCTAACCTCGAATCAGTAATATTTTGGCTATTATAGTATTTCTTTTGATAAATCACTTAGTGTAAAAAAGCAGTTTTAGTGAGTGTCTAATAAGATAGAAAGCTAGAAAAACAAGCGTATGCACAAACGGCAAACCTGAAATGTGACTGGTGCCATCACAGGATGTGAGCTGAATAAACACAGTGATAGACTGTATTATTCTCTGTTCGTTTGTATCAAGGACAGCAGAAGAAACTGTGTGTGTGTCAGTGGCAGTGGAACCTTTCTGCTCATTGGGTCTCATTGTGTTTGCATTTCTTTTTTTTCGCCCCTTATCTGTCATTTTAAATTATGTGTGTAGGATGTTCCAGTGGCATCAGCCAGGCCGGATAACTATGTGCTGCTGTTGGTGATGCTGTGTGTTTTTGCTGGAGGAATGCTGGTTCTGCTTTCGGTTCTCCTCATCTTCTGCCATCGCTGTTGTCAGAGTGGACGCCGTTACTCGAGGTGAGAGTTCTTGATCATACAAACCAAATTTCCGCCTTTTCAGTTCCACATTTTGTTTTCCTATGTTTCATGTAGTAAGACTGACATCATCATGAGTGCTCCACAAATAGATTCCTTAACCTACGCATGTCTGTGTTTCTAGTAGAAGCAGGTGTGCTATTATACTAAAAAGCTCGTTTGAAGTTCAATAAATAACTATCCAACACACATACCAGAGAAATCTAAGCTTAGACAAAAAAATTCATAAGGTGGGCTCAGTCTCTGATTCAGCTCTTGTACGGCAGAAGCCGATGTGACACTGTGTTTATGAGCAACGGAAACTCGTCCTGACAGCTTTGACGGGGCGAGCAAAAACCGCAGTTACACGTATTTCAGGCTGAGGGAAAATAACATGCGTCAGAGTCATTATCATCAACTGAATCGAGTGCACTTTTGGTAGTGTTCGTTAGAATATATTTATATCGCCACTTCATTTCTCCTTCACATTCTTTGTAACGTCACAATAGTACTGCAATCATTAATTCACATTCAAAACCATGGATGGCTGCAAACTGTCAAGTATACAATAGTCATTAATCATTCTTTAACAATTCTTTATTTTTTACATAACTGCTTAGGGCCAGCGATGACTTGGAAAAAACCAATACCACATACGTTGAGGAGAGTCAACCTACTCAAGGTAAAAGCTTTAGATACTTTCAGGGCTTTTAATTTAAGGCTTTTGCATATGTCAACCCCAGAAGTGGTCTAGCAGCTAGAAATCTGATAGCCGATTTTATGTTTTTAATGTATTTATTTTCATTTCAGTGGTTTCATGTCTTTTTGACAGACATCATTGTTAGGATGGAAAGCACAGACACGCTGTCCACTTCAAGCTGTCACGGTGATGAGAACACAGAACGCTTCCAGAACTCGGTGTACACGGGCCGGCGTGTCTCATTTAATGAGACAGTTATCTTCGAGCAGAGCAAGAAGAACCAGGAAAGGTCGAAGGTCAGGAAATGGACTAGGTGGGGTTGATTGGTGTGGGTTGTTTTCTGTGGAAATAATAAAAAAAAAAAGTCAACATAAAATACATTGTTTATTACAAGACACAAAAGGGCAATCGCATAAAAAACACTTTTTCAAGAAGCAATACAACTAGGAATAAATCTAGGTGATTAAATTAATTGTACTGAACAAAAATAAGATTTCTTTGATAAATGTTTTCCTTTGATTTGGTTTTTTAATGACTTAAGGCAACACACTCTCCTTATAAAATAGAATCATATAACAGGCTTGACTGATGGATTTTATTATATTAAAGTGAAAATAGATGCTCCAGTTTATGTGGTTCTTGTCAGTATGTGTGCTTATAATAACCTTTCATAGTTACTTCTTCCCTATTTGTTTATAGTTTATTTTTTATATTTAACTTAAGTGGTAGTGGCTTCTGTTTGAAAGTAGCATGTTAAAAAATTCTGTGTTTGACACTTTCTCTTGGTCAGGTATACCCTTACAGAGGGTGACTTCCACCACTTAAAGAAGGCTCGTCTGACCCAGTTGCACGTTGCACCTCCGGCACCGAACATCCTGACCATTATGGAGTGTGATTCACCTGAGAACAGTATCACCCTGCGAGAGAAGCCACAGCACAAACAGTCCCTATCTATATTTCAGGTGATGTACAGAATACACTTCATCCTAAAACCCATTATTTAATTTAATTGCTATGAGCTCTATGAAAATATACTTCATATATTTTACCTATTTCAGACCAAACTACTATTTATGTAGACATTCGATACTCCATAGTATACTCAAGTTTGGTATGCCTCTGTTTGCCCACAGCTAGGTGAGAGCACCTTGTCTGAATCCCAATTGCCCTGGAGTAGCCAGAACCCAAGCTGTGCACTGCCCGGAGATACACTTAACTCTGTTCTGGACACAAGCTTTATTTCCAGTACGAGTGAAGGAAGCTCTGAACCTCCTCGATCAAGAACAGTGAGTAACTTGTACACTCGCAGTTCTGACAAGGAGGTATATAGTCACACTTAATATGCCTACTAATAAAAATCAGGAGCCAATTCCAGCCTTCACCACCTGATAGTAAACAGTAAATTACCCATAAGACATCACTGTCTCAGGACTAATGTCATCAGATTCCATTATTCTGTTAGCCATAAAAGCGTAAATGTTTCTTTGTGTTGATTTACCAGCCTTTACATTAGGTCTTTCCAAACATTCTGATAAATGAGTTCCTTATTGAATTATATGTAATATGCTGGCTTTTTTACCTGGCTTTTTTTTTATCTTTTTTTACTTAGGTTGAAGCAATGGGGAATGCTAGTTTAAAGATGGAGGGCGACCCAGGATGCTCACAATTGGCAGGAGCATCTGGAGCATCTGTAAGAGTGGGACTAGGAGGTGGATCAACTTCAGGGCAGAGCACTATGCTGCACTTTCTGTCTCGACTCCGGAGACATGCAAGTCTGGAGGGAGCCAGTCCCTATTTTACCATCAAAAAATGGAAGTTAGACAGCAGTAACAGAGCAGCCAGTCTGGACATGAGAGGTGAGTTAAAACCCAGCAACTCAGAATATTAATATTTTTGTTGAAGTGCTGGTAACTAAAAAAAGCTAATATGTTGGCTGCCAGCAGTTCCTTGATAATTTGTTGAGATCAATGTTGCTCTTGAGCACAACATGACAGCCACAGGAAAGGCAGCTGAAAGTACCATGTAGGGATTAATGAACATGCCATCGGAGACCAATCAATCCTGGATCAATAAGCCGTTTAAGTAGCTGAGTGAAGGCTGACTGTGAGCTCAAAAGTGCCTTCAGATGGACCATAGGAAAGAGATTTTGCCTGCTAAATTAACAATGTAATAAGTTTGTTATTCTTTACTTGATGTGTAGAGTGTTTATTTGCTCTTAATGAGATCTAGATACATTTATACACAGCTATTACTCATGCAAAAACATAGCATAGCATGACCACAAAGCCTGGACTTAGTGACCTCTGTCCTCTACTGCAAGTATATTGTGAAATCCCATGTGGAAAATTGACTGTCCGTATATAGATTAGGGAGGCTACATAAAGAAATAAGTTACTGATTTTTCAGTGTGCTAATTTTGAATAAAATGGACAATCTTAATACACATACTTGTATTTTACTACTCTCAGGTTCTCCACGGAGGCGAGTATTTCAAAGACAAAGAGCAGCAAGCGAGACTCTGGAACAGGGGGAGGAGGACATCCAACAGCTGGGAGCAGGTGGAGGAAATGATTTTTTGTTGCATGTCAAACCCTCTCAGTCACAATTTGACCCCCCAAGACGACTCTCTGCTGGCTCATTGGAGTCATCAACTACAGGCTGTCCCCCCTCACCGGCCCTGATCAACAGGTATAAAACATTTTTCTACTGGCTTACTTCAGGGCGTACTTGCATTATTTGAGTCATTTGAGTAATTTAAGTATAATTTAGGTCTAATGTTCTTTGAAATTCATCCCCTGTAGGTTAGAGGTAAAGACTGTGTTTGAAACAGGTCCAAGGACTGAAGGCAACACGACTCAAACAGTATGCAAGGTGGCAGAATCCACCAGCCCTCACGGTAAGGTAGAAGTAGAAAGGAATGGAAATACTGAAGATGGTATACTAGGAGCAACAGGAGGAGAAGAAGGGGTCAGCATTGAAGGAACCTCTTTATTTGGTCTGGGGAACAGACAGGAAAGCCTGGATCAGCCCAACATGTACCAGGACATCTGGAGCCTACGGGCATCACTGGAACAGTATGCTTCCTCTGACCTAAGCAGCAATGATAGGGACTCCACACGCAGTGATGCTGATAGTGTCTGTTCAGTAGGGGGACTTGGTGCTTCCAGAACAGGTATACTTAGTTACCAATCGCAAGACATAGATGATGAGATTGACGGGGATGGTGAGCTTTCATATGATGACGTGGTAAGAGAGGTTAGCAGCAGAAGGAACGGAAGAGACAGTGTAGATTCGGAGAGAGGTAGCGACAGTGAGGCTGGTAGTAGGAAGCTTCTGCAAATGGACAGCGGCTATGCTTCAATTGAGGCTCCATGCAAAGCACCAGAAGAACTACGGTTGTTTGGAAGCCCCTCCGGCAAGACAGCATCAGAAAGGCGCAGATTTTTTACAAATGCCGGACGCAAGGGAACAGTGTGTGAAAGTTTTGAAACTCGACTGTTCAAGGAGGAGTTGGAAGATGAAGCTTCTGAAAGCAGCATTAACATAGAATCAGAGGGTTCTCATACCACACCCCAGGGGCAATCAAGGGTCTCACTTAGAGACACACCAGAAGTGCAGGTGGAAACCAAACCCAGGCCACGCTTTTGTCGCAGAGACTACAGCATAGATGAAAAGACAGAGGCCCTGTTTAACGAATTCCTACGACATGATCCACAGTTTGACCAGCAGGGTTCGCCTTCTCTAAGGCACAGACATCGCTCTCGGATCCACCTGCGCAAGCAGTGGCAACGCACCAAGCAGTACAGTGACCCAGGAGCTGCTCGCTATTCACCATCCCTAGAGAGACAACGCAGTTATGCACTGCGGAGAGGAGACAGTGCCAATTATCCACTGGACACACGGTACCATAGCACCTTACCACGTATTGCTAGTGCTGCAGATGAAGAGGCCAGTGAGGGAGCAACCAGTGAGGGTACTGAATCACCTAAAGCACAGGGCTCTGGTCCAGCTTATGAAGACAACTCCAACAGTAGTAACAACAGCAGTCCTGTTGTAAAGTTACAGGAGGATCATCCCACCCTGCTCTTCTCCACACCCTCTGTGAAGGACTCTGGGACACTGGAGGACTGCGGGAGTACTGGGTATCCTACGGAGACACATAGGTGGTCAGTCACAGACCCCAGTTCTATAAAGACAAGTGACAGCCAATGGAACACAGGCATTCTAATTCCAGACAACAGGTATCACTTGGATAAAGACCCTATGGACAAAGGCTACATGCATAGTGTAGTGGAACCCAGTCCATCTGATAAACTGGTAAGCCGTCTAGATGAGCGACTATACACAGACCTTAGGAGGACTCAAGGCAGTCAGGAATGCCTAGTGACTGTGACGCACATCTCTCCAGACCCGAGCCAGGATTAGGAGTACAGGAAAGATGAATAACGTTAATTTGTGATCCTGAGGTATTAATGCTAATACACTACCATAACCTCAAAAATAATGCATGTCTGATTCCCAATAATGCAGGTATAAGTGGGTATGGTGCAATATCAAACTAGCAACCTTTTAATGTCTAAAAATGTAGAAAAATCCTTTTGAGGGCAATTATGCTTAAAAAGATGACTATTTTTCACCCAAAAAGGTAAACTTTAACACCACTTACAAACTGCACTGTGAAAACTAGGGTGCTTTGTGAAACATACAATTGAATTGAGTGCAATTCAAAGTGATAACCACAAGAGTTCACTGCACTTAGTTAGAAATAATAATATTTCTAAAAAAAAGTATTTGTGCATTTTTCACTAAGGGTTACTTCTTCCAAGGAAGTCAGCTGTTCTTGATAATTCAATTATGGTCACATTACTCCCACATCCTATACTATTTTGGAATTGCAGCTCCATTTTAATCCAAGCCTTCTTCTACTTTCAGTCATGGCTGTCATTTAATGCTGAAACATAATTCTTTTTAAAACATTTTATCCACAAAATATTTTCTTATTCGGGGAAGAAAAAAAAATTAGCCTAAATTATAAACCAGTAGGCATACGACTAAATTAGCACTGAACCACTGACTTTGCTTTGTTAGCAAAGGCTGCATTACATTGTATGTTAGGATCGCTCTGTCGCACAAAAAAGTTTTATTAGCAGCAGATTACATAGTGTAAGAGAAAACTACTGTTCTTACACGGTGTGAAGCAGCCTTAACATCATGTCATGCTTGTGAAGGTTAGCCTCATGAATAATACATCAATAATACTTCGAAAATAAGGAGCAAGGAAAATTTAACAGCATTTGTTATTCAATGAACATGTCTATTGTTTCCTAATATTAATTTTTGAAATCCAAACTTTTAAATGTCTTTGGCGGTATGATATAAAGCTGAGAACGGTCTTCGGGTATTTTTGGCTAAGGCGTAAAATAGTCACTTTCCATTTTATACAGTAGTTAAGAGCTAAGCAGACATTAATCAGGACTAAAGGGATAGATAAACGGCAGAGAGCTTGAAGAGATATTAATTGTTCATATCACAGGTCTCTGGCATTTAAATAAAATATAAAAATATCGAGTTTTTTTTTTATTTTTTAAAAACTAGAAATAAGCTAGAAAGGGATTAGATTTAGAAAATTTAACTTAAGTATTAGATTCCTTGATCATTTATAGAACTAACTTTAATAAACGATGATGCCTATGAACCATCAGCATCATAAACATGCACATTCATTACACGCTAGACTTTGTAATCATAAAACTGTCAAAGGTCGATGACCAGTCCTTCTCATGTGTTTTTTTTCTATTGGAGCTCTTTGTTCTCATATTTCATATTGAATAGCAGCAAAGAAAAGACAGCCATTAAATAGCTGTAATGAGACGTCATGATGTTTTTGTTGAGTTTAAATGAGGTCGTGGTAGGAACTTCGTAAAGTGCATCAAGAGGGCCTAAAGCAGAAAAAAAAATCATGCATCATCACATAGCATGTGGCAGATCATCAAAATTGTAAAAATTATAGCTGTAGTTCCATTACCAAAAAAATCCAGTTATTCTTTATTTAAGTTAATGTAGACATAATTAGGGCACTTAGTAGTTAAGTATTACTATATGTTACATTACAACTGGAGGTAGCAGTCAATACATTTAAAATACTTAGTGGAGAAAGGTAAAGGAATCAAATTTTGAGGTATATCAATACACCGCACGTGTACATTTGTGTAATTTATGTTCTATTAGGATATTTTGCGGGTAGTTTTTTGATAGCAGTGTCATTTGTCTTTGCAATACTTTAAAATTAAAGTTTACTTTTAAATTGTTGTTATTAAAAAACATTTAATGAAAACGGGTTCACCCATCTCTGAAAACAATCTCATTTTTTAGAATTTTTTACAGTTTGATTTCCTTTTTACTAGGCAGGTACATTTATCTAAAAAAAACATTAGCACTTTAACTGTGCTAAGCAATTATGTACATGATTTGCAATACGAGTGGTACTCAGATGGCACCCTAATCATGGAACAGTCCCGCCGAAAGGAACAGTAACTGCCATGGTAACCACAGGGTCGTTGCCATGCCATTGTCATTTCTTTCAGTGGAATCTTACTTCCCAAAAATACGGCTTAATCCAAAATTTATATACTGCCTGATAAAACCTGCCACCTACAGTTAAGTCGAATCTTACTGAGATTGCAGATTTCAGATTCATTATATTTAAAGCTTTTGATGTTCATTGACAATCGTTCATTGTAGACTAACACTTTTAAAAAATGGCCAGGTATACATTTAAAGCAATACACTATTTATATCATGTGTCCTAGCAAATGTTTCTCTTACTCTCTTTTCTGTCTATCAGGAACAAATCTATCATGTATATGTGCAAATTCTGACCTGAACCCCATATGTAGGTGCTTGAGGACAAGTTAGAATAGCAGCTGATGTCTTTGTGTACATGGATGAATGAAACCACTGCTACACCTCTGTGTAGTTCTGCATGTGAGAAGAAAAAAAATCACAATCATGACATTGGTCTTCTCTTTAGTTTCAATGTGATTGAAACTATTTTCCTTTTCGTTATTCTGACCAGAATAAAAACTCCTGCATTAATCTTTCATTTGTCCAGATGGTTTTCTTTAAGCCTGATGGGTGAAAGCTGAAGGTTCCTAATAAATCAGCTTCTTAAATACTGCAAATTCAGATTTATAATTTAAAACAAGCATGTGTGCTACAACTAATAGGTGTTAAAAATTAAAGATTTGTATCCAACAATTTTAAATGCACAAGTGGAACACTATGGTCATGTAAGTCTGTTTTTAATGATGTCCAGCAATCCATCATTATTGCTAGGGAATCTGTCTTCTCTGTGGTCTTTTTCACATTTGTGAACATGTTCTGATTCGCCAAAATACACTACAGTTTTGCGTTGTTCTGTAACAAGTAATCCTAGGAAAAATCTCCATCTGCTAAATTTACTCTCGGGTGTGAGTGGATTAAAATGAAAGTGAGTCATTATAGCCTATAGGCAGTAACAAGGGGATTTTATATGATGTTTAGAACAGCAGAAATGTCCGTTCCTAACAGCATCAGCAATGACAAGACTGTTTAAAAAATGCAGATCTGTAGCAGAGGTTTTGGGGGGAAAAAAAATATTCCCAAATAACACATTGCACATTAACTCGGATCCTAAACATGGCATGGTAATCAGCTTTTTTTTTTTATAACTCACTTAAATCTTAGCCTTTTTTTATTTGCCTATTTTTTTGTCAAGCCCATATAAATCAAAACAAAATGCACACAAACATCAGATTTGGTTTGGTTGGGAGGTGTTTTATATAAATAATAATTAAAAAAATATTTATTGGGAAAAAAACAAAACAAAAAACTAATGTAAAACAACAACAAAAAAAACCAAACCACTGGCAGGTGTCGATATATTTGCCTGTACAGATCATACCCCTTTTGCCCATGCTTTTGGGCAAAAGCATGCATTTTTTTAAAATCTCATGGGTATACTTTAGGATTCTCACCAACGTTTCAATATAATAACTGATATTTTTTGTCTGTTTTGCCATTCTTTTACATAAACTCCATGTGCAAGTTCAAACTGCAGTTAATTACTGTAAAAAAAATCCTAAAGAACTAAACATTGAGGTCAGATTTAATGGGCAGCAAGAGCCCAGCAAAAAAAAAAAAAAAGGGGGGGGGGGCAGGTGGGCACAGCATATGGGTGGGGGTGGAGGGTTGAGAGAGAGATAGAGAGGGGAAAAAAGATAGCAAGAGAGTAAAATGTAACCGCGAAGGGAAAGAAAAAAGAAATCAGAATCCCCCCCTCTACAGCATCCCAAAATCAGTGAGTCTTTTCAGGAGAAAGACATTAAAAGAGTGATATATCCACACTTCCTGCCATCGTTTCCGTTCGGGTTCATAGTCCATGCTGAAGTGTGTGTCAGCAACTGTGGCATGTTTTGATGGCTGGGGAATCCAAAACAGAGGATGGCAAGAATAACAAACCTGTAGAACAAAGACAGCAAAAACATTCTGTAATTAGTTTTCCCAAAAACAACATTTGTGTTGATTTTGATACAAACATCATTTTTTCACGTTACATGTTAGTTTTTTTTTAGCATGGAGGCTTGTCTATCTAGAACCTAAAACATTGCTGAGTGAATATGATTTTTTATAAAGATTTACAAAAACAGATTTTGTCCAAGTGTCACCACTGGATTTGTACAAAAAAACCTGCGCGGGTAAATATAAAGACTAGCCTTTGCTGATCCCAGGACAGTTCACTAATTGTAAGCATCAATTTATAGTACACATCGATGAAAAGGCAATAACGTTAAATTGCGCTACTTTTACCCGAAAAAAAGATATGACTACTTTTAAGGTTTCTTACTTAAGAAAACTATGTGATAGTCGTTATCTGTACCAGCTCTGGCTTATGACATAATCATGCCTACTAGGAAACCACTCAAGAATTAAAACAAAATTTTGCCTGAAGTTTTTCTATTTCTTTATTTAATGGATGGCTTCGATCAAGCTATCGAGCTCTAGCAAGGTGTGTATATATAAATATATAATATAGCATATATAAATATATTACAGTTTTTTAATAGGCTTCTTGGAAAAGAGCTCAGTGGTCAATAATAACGCCTGTTTGGAACATTATATTTAGCCTTCTTTTCGAGATGCAGGACTCGGTGATAAATCTCTGCTTTTGTCCTTTTTCTGTCTTTCTCTCACTCCCACTCCCACCACTGTTTAGCACCAAGTAAAGGGTCTGAGTCATCATCAGTAACCACGTGAAGCGTTATAATTCTGCCTCACTGCAGTGTGTGCGTGCGTGTGCAATCAGTACATCGTCAGCCCTCCCCAATTCCCCTGGCCATTGCCCGAGGGAGGAACCCCAGGAAAATACAGGTGGTGTGAAGCTGAAGTGAAAGATGAAAAGAAGCTATGACACAAAATAAAAGATGGATAGATGGAAGAGGTAGGGAGGAGAAATGAAGGAGGGGTAGAGTACGAAGAGAGCGAGTGAGTCATCACGACGCACTGCTGTAGCTAGTCAGTGTGAAAGTCGGCATGACAAACTCTGCTGCTCATTTGAGCTCAGGCAGCACACTCACCCACACACTCTCCCTACTCTTATCATTTAGAAAATCCTCAGCAGTTCATACACATTCTTCAGCTCTCACATCTCTTGATTGCTTCTTAGAATGTACAAGCACACATGTATGTCAACTTATGTCGATATCCCAAAATCAACACACTATAGCTGTATTAGAGAGGACATGCAGCGTGAAAAGGCGGGTGTTACAGCAGGACGTTTACCACCTCCACATCAGCAAGCTGATGAGCTCAGTGCAGTGAAAAAATTGAGTCACCATATACAAAGTAGCCTTCTTAAAAATTAAAAGGAAGACATACAAACTGTTGCAGCATATGTGCTAAAAATGTATTAGCTTTATTTGTGTTATTTACACACACCCCAGAAGTCCACCAGTCCATACACTGCACTGTTAAATTAAATATGTAAAAAGGTGGTAACTTTATGTCCACCATTATTCTTAATGCTGCCGGGCTGCCCTAAACAAGGCCCTTAACAGCTCAGTTCAATTTAAAAAAAAAAATAATAATAAAATAAAATAAAAAATAGTGAAATGCGAGTTGCTGGGGAAAAGGGTGTCTGGCAAATGCCAGAAATGGCAATGAAAATAAAATGCAAATCTATTTTGGGTTATTGTTTTAGATGGGTTTAAAAATAAATAATTCCACATTACATACCAAATGCCAATTCCTTTTTTGGAAACATATTTATTTACTGTCATTACTTTAACTCTGAGCTGACGGCTACAAGGAAAACTGACTAGCTGACTTACCTAATGATCCTTCAAGTAATTTTATACAATATGAGCACAATCCAATTTCACTCTAACTTTTTAAATGAAATAAATCTTAAACGGGTGCAGGCACATAAATCACTTTGCTTCGTTCTTTTTAAATTGGGTTTTGCTGCAGGAAATTGTAGCACAGCTCAGCATGTTTTGTTATTTTAATGCAGAGGAAAAAAACCTGAGCGAGCAAATTTATGCATGTGAAAGGCTAAACTCCACCTTTGCGCTTACCTGTACAGAGGAAGTGAGAGGCGGGTGGCGGGGCAAAGGCGAAGGAAACGGGGTCATTGCTGTTTGCAGGTGGAGAGTTTGCGGATCTTGCTGGCTGTGAACACGCCCTTGCGTGACGGGTTGGATGAGGAGCTGGAACGTCGATCTGACTTGGGCTTTAGGGCTGCCGGTTCTGTTCCGTTTAAACAAATTGGCTTTACTGTGGCACGGCTCTGCACTGCTCCACACTCTTCCTCCTCTTCTTCTTCCTCATCTTCTTCAACTTGACCTGTAGACCAACGAGCAGATGAAAAACATTTCTAAACTTTATAGACTAAATATTTCCAAAGACCATAGATAATGTGCATGTGTTTACCTGGCACTGTGAAATCCTGAGTATAGATGATGTCATCCTCACCGTCAAACATCTCATCGTCCTCCTCCTCTTCACCATAACCATGGAGATCCTCCAGGTACGGCACCACTGTCATGCTCCTCCAAACGTCACGGGTCTCGGCGCTGGGTGGGATAGGCACAGGTGGATCTGAAGGGGGGTGTTTCTTTCTTACCCAACTATACCCAAACAGAAAAAGAGAAAAGGTTAACACAGGGTCCTGATATGCTCTCTGGAAGATATAGAAACTCTTCTGAAAATCTATTGATCTATCTTATGATTTTGTGAGGTGATCAGCATTTTTAAGGAAAAGGTGCTTTATTAGAGATTTCGCCTTTAATCAACCGCCTCATATCTGTATTCCAACACATTTCAAAAATGAATTATTCTTGTTGGTCTTAAATTATTAATTGTCCATTTGCCAGGTAATCAGGGGCAGAGAAGATCATTAAATGAGGCAGATAATCAGCATTCCAAGGTCAAAGGCGTCTTAACTCAGGTATTCAATTACGAATAGTATACAATGACAGAACCCAGCTGTAAATGCAGAAATGTGCTAAATTTATGAATAGCATGATAAACAATAAATGTTTAACAAAATCATGAGCAATATTTTTGTTTTTAGACTAGACTATTGTAATGCACTCCTGACTGGCCTTTCCAAAAAGACCACTTGGCAGCTGAAGATCACATCACACCAGTCCTCACAATGGCTGCCAGTTACATTAAAAATACTCGTTACTCGTTTTAAATTACTCAATGGCCTAGGAACTAAATACATTTCAGATATGTTCACTGAATATAAGCCAATCAGATCACTCAGATTATTAGGCTCAAGTCAGTCAAACATACCAAGGGTTAAGTCTAAACAAGGAGAATCTGCGGTTAGCTATTATGCAGCCTGCAGTTGGAACCAGCAAAAGAGATCAGATGTGCTAAATCAGTAGCTATCTTTAAATCCAGGCTGAATAAGCACTGTGCTACGCCCAAACTGGCTATAGTCATTTTATATTCTTAACTGTTCTCATTTATTTTAAATCTTTGTTCTTATTCTAATTTCTTTGTTTTCTTATGTAAAGCACTTTGAATTACCACTGTGTATGAAATGGGCTTTATAAATGAACTTGCCTTGCTTTATTAACATATATACATACACACACATACAATATGTGTGTGTGTATATATATTATATATATATATATATATATATATATATATATATATATATAATACACACACACATACATATATATATATATATATATATATATATATATATATATATATATATATATATATATATATATATATATATGATATGTATGTGTGTGTATATATATATATATATATATATATATATGTATATATATATATATATATATATATATATATATATATATATATATATATATATATTACACATATATACACACACAAGTAATTTATTTGATAGTTTGATGATTACAATTGGTTAGGTTTTAAAAAACAGAAATAGCGTTATTGCTTACTACATCCTCTGTCAAAATAACAGCACTAAAACGGAAAATATCTTTCCTTCCTTTATTTTTTTTTTTGGAAAGCCAAGCCACCTGCAGCTGTTAATTCCTAAAACAAAACTTCATGGCTTCTGCACGTGTCTTATCGTAAAAGAATAAACAAACAAACAAACAACAAACACTCCTAATTAAATATTACACTGAAAATATTCTGTAGCAATTTTTCATTTTGTAAACAATACATGGTTTGAATGTTGAAACGTTAATTTCTTGCTCACTATTTCGTCTTAATGCTCTTTTCTCTCTAGCCTTGCTGCTCTTCTTCTAAGTTTTTAAATAAAATATTTGAAGGTCAGTTAGCTCTGCAGAATGTAAAGACCGCTATTAACGATCATAGAAAGAAAACAATAAATAATAAAATCACATATGACCTCATTCAGAGCAGTGTGCTGAGCTGTCCGTCTCCTCCTCTATCATATCAAGATGCTTATTTTCAGATTTTATAACTTTTCACTTGTTCTCCTTTGCACCATCTCAGTCCAGCATCTATGCCTCCCCTTATATCTATTAACTTTTTTTTTTGTCGCTATGTTACTTGCTTTATATCAACAGTCTGCTATTCCTCCATTCTGACTATGACACTGCGTAACCCTTGTTCTTTCCCGGTTTCTTTTTCAGCTCTCATTCCTGCGTGAAAATGAATGGCGTCTGCCCTGCTCACACAATCTAATTAGTCAAAGAATTTTCCAGTCTACGTTTGAGTCTACCAAAATGTGATACTATAGTGCCCATCTACTTCAAATAGATCTTTAAGTGCTCACAAATGTTTAAGTGCTAATAAGGCATCACATCATAGACAGCTCCTTGAATGCGAAAGATGGAAAAGGATTTGGGGGGGGGGGGGTTTCAGTCGATTTGTGAAAATTTTACAATTCTCTCTTAAAAGGTTTTGTATCTGATGTGCAAATACTATTGCCGGTACCTTATTAATGTGTCTCTAATTTTGTGCCCAAATTGGTAGTCTATTTTAACAACTGTAATTCTTAAAACGGACTGGTCAGAAGGTGTTGATGAATTCTGTATCAAAATATAAAATTGGTTCTGCCTAAGAAGCAAATCACAGGATAACATTAATGCACTTGTAATACATTATCAGGTCTATAGCAACACCTCATATGCAGGGGCTTGTATAGCAGACGATTCACATAGCTAGTACCTAGCAAAAAATCTGTAATGTGATGTTTTCTGTAGGAAGACGTGGATTTATCATTTACGCTGAACCATTTACTCATTAGAAGGGTATTGTGGGATATTTTTTTAAAAAAGCTTTTTATTTGCTTAAAAGGCCTGTTGAGTACTACTTCCATCAAACACCATTGGACTTCACTTGTTGACTTACCTGTGTTGCCTTATTTGCTGTATTGAGAATCTCTTTACAGGATCATATTCAAGCATTCCTGGGAAACAAAAAACACAAAATGAGCCAAGAAGCAAGAGTAGTATAATCAGATAACTTTGTAGACACTTTAAACCATTACAAGACAAACAAGTGCTTGACCATTGAATAGCCTTTGCAGCTACTGCAGTCAGAGCTAACAAAAAAAAACACAGTGTGTGTGGAAAAGAAAAAACGACAATAACAAGTGCTGACATTTTAAACAGAAAAAAAGAGACATAGCTTGTTTAAGTTTTTAGATCTTAAAACATACTAGAAACATGTCTGCAACCCTAATGTAATTAGCATTTTCAGGTGGAGAGAGGGACAAAAAGAGAGACAAGGCATGGGTAGACAGTTACAGGTTCTTTAAAGCTGCTTTGAGACAATGGCTATTGTTAAAAGTGCTATACAAGTAAAACTATATTGAATACAGAGACACAAGCAAGTTGCAGAGAGTGGAGCAAAAATATCAGAGACTGAAAAAAAACGTAGACGTTGATACAAGGATGGAGAAAAGAGGGAGGGGTAAAGAACACCTTCCGGGCTACATTCCTAATATAGAGCTGCCAAAGAAATCGGTTAGCGTGAACACACAGAATGTGTAAAGGAAAAAGAAAATTAAGACAGATAAACGAGACTACAGCCATTACAGAATCAGATTATAAGAACAGTTCAGCTCTGTTGGACGAAGCATTACTGTTCACTGATTTCCAAGGGTTCATTGCAGATTTTAACATTCACACTGATTTGGTTCCAAATTTTAGGGCTGGAATTCCCTCTCACCAGAGCCAAACATTAAACAGCAATGAGAAGAACATGCACACAGAATACGTAAAGATCTTATGACTCAGAGTGGAAGAAAATGGCCCTACTGAGATGTGATGGCAGAGCACCATCTACTGTCTGAATTAATGAAATGCAGCATTCACAATTATGTAGCCTTTAAACTTACTCGCTGGAATGATTGCAGTTTGCTATTGAGATAAACCATGCAAAATAAACCTATACTGTGCCTGTAAAAACATGAGTATAAAAAGCTTAGGAGTTGAGGGCGATTAGCTGTGTACCTTTTAATAAGTCGGTCAGCTGCAGGCCACAATCCTCTGGTATAGTGTAGTCTCCCTTTCCAATGTTTTCAAAAAGCTTGTATATGTTGTCCCCCTCGAACGGATAAAGGCTTGTTGTTATATTGTATCTGTTAAGAAGAAGCATATGGGTTACTGCTACCGATCTCAGTATGCAAAATTGATTCTATTGGCCAACATGTCCAATTTGAGCACTCGATAATGTGTACTGTACCACAAAACCTTTAAAAGGGGACTATAACACCAGTATTAAGAACAAGGTTTTTAGTTATAAATGAGTCTATTTACTTTCAGAAAATGCCTGTAGGTGCCTCTCTTTATACCAGGGGTGGGAGTATAAAGGTTAATGTATAGGGCTATTGGATATAGCCTAAAATCTAAACCTCAATTGAAAATTTTACCTCGGTTTATGATTGATAAATGATTTTTATATTATATTTTTTTAATATTTATTTACTGCATTTTTATTTAGTACAAGCTTCTTCTGTTGCTTAGTTGACCTGAAGTTTTAGCTCTCAGTCATGTCGAATCAGTGCTACTGACTGCACCAGGTGGAGTCATGTGACTTCACACGCAGTAGTAGGTTTTTAAAGGGAAATTAAATAACTGTCCTAACTGCTTTAAAACTTTGCACTTTTTATAATCCAGATACAATTATAATTTTATTTAAAATTTATTTAACTTTGTGCTATGTTTAACTATGGCATGTCATATTGCTTGATTTAGGATCAATCCTTGTCATCATTAGACAAACAGTAGCAGCTGCCTGCCTCTGTGAGTTTGTGCGTCACTTACAGCGTGACACCAGCAGACCAGATGTCCACTTTAAACCCCGAAAAGGTGTCCAAACCATTAGCAATCTCAGGGGGCTGAAAAGCTGGGGAGCCTTGACTCGTTCGACAGGTGTCGTCCTTCGCAAATGGGTGGAGCGCCTGGAGCAAGATTTCAGACATCAAACAAACAAACCACACAGCCAGATCAGAGAAGCAAAAACACAAATGTCTTAACGTCTCAAATGGAAATGACGCATACTGTCATTAAGAAACTTTGGAGGTCTTTTAGAAGTGCAGCCTGCAATTATCAACAAATACAGACTTTACTGTTTTTACACATTAGTGCAACTGCCAGCTCTTACGTTCATGGGGCTTTAAAATTCGATAACTAAATCAGTGACTTAAAGGTCATACTGTTGTGAGGGGCTCCAGTGTAGAACACGACTCAGAGTCTGAAATCAGTATCATTCTTCAAACAAAATAAATCAAATCACCCACAGAAACATTAGTTTAACATTATAGGGTTCATAAAGACGCTCAAGTCTTTATGATAATTTTTTTTTGGTTTCAGGAAAACTTTAGTGATATTACTTGCAGAGCTGAAAAATGATATCACATATTGGGGAACAGAAACTAAAACCTTTTATAGAAAGTGTCAATAAAAAATATGCCATGTTATTAAGTGAAACTGAAGAGACTCACACTGTGTTTAGATTGAAAAAAAAACAACAACAACAGAGTGATTCAAACTAATAGTCTATATTTAAAACATTTACTGCTACGCAATGTACTGGCTCACTTTACCCATGGTTGCGCACACAGACACACACAACACTCTTTTCAACCTTAAGGGATCTTTAAAATACTTTTAGCAATAATAATCTTCTAGTCAGTCATCTAGTCTAAGCTCAGACCATTAGATCATTTCTGATGTGATGGCTATGTAAAATCAGCTAATTGGTATGATATTCAGAAACAGAATTTTTAAGAAAAAAACGTGTAAAGAGAGGCAACAAAAATAATAAAACAGTCAAGTAAAGTTCTGGTCAAATTCAGAAAAATGTCCTTTGACTTGCACATTTACTAGGGACGAATATCGTTTGAAAGCACACTAAAATATGCAAAACATTCAGAAAAAGTAAATACATTAACCAGCATATTCAAAACACTCTTACAATTACCACTCAACAAAAAATGCTATTTAAGCATTTATAATAACTTAATCTATTTATATTTAGCTTTTTATTTTTGTGCAAATGATTCTTACCTCTGCCACGCCCAAGTCAGAGATCTTTAAAGCACCGTCCGTGGTCAGCAGCAGATTTCCTGGTTTAATGTCTTTGTGAACAATTCCCTGGCTGTGCAAATATTCAAGGCCATCCAAAAGTTGGCAAAAGTACCTAAGATAGAAAAATACGGTAACATGAACATGCAAGAATCAAATGTCAAGAGTCAAATTATTGGCAAGTTGTACAATTTTCACAAATAATCCAAAGCTAAAAATATATTTAGAAAATAATATATAAGCAATGGTAAGCTTGAAAACGAGAGTCTTACCCGTGAGCTTGAAATACTGGAAACCTTTTCTCTGGAACACTGTCCAACATTTCCTGCATGCCACATACGCAGTACTCCATTACCATATACGTATCAGAATAGTCAAGGAAAAAGTAAAACATTCTCAACATTAGGGCTGTGTATTGGCAAGAACCCCACAATAGTTTGCAAAGCAATATATAATGCAATACCTCACATAAAAAAAAAAAAATTACAACAAATTGCTTTAAATGACAGACTGACCGTTACGACACCTTGCTGATTTTATGGGCCGATATGAAGCTTCTGCTGAAATTAGCTTTTTTTTAATTTTATTAGAATGCAAATAAAATGCTTGACATGGTATAAGTACTTAGTTTGTCCAGCACAGAGCACGCCATTGTTTGCTACTGCCGGACCACTCAACTCTTTCACTTCATTAAGAGCGTCTCTTGTTCAGGCAGCGGCAGAAAAGCAGACATGCAGTGTCCTAACAGTAAGTTGCTAATCAGATAGTGAAATACATGAGTTACCGTGAAGATAAACGATGACCCAATACGTTTTCCTTTAGAAATAGAACATGTCCCATAAAACTGCCATGTCACTCATGCTTATCACATCACAGCAAAGTCAGCAAAGTTTGTCAAGTTCCATTAATTTTTTAAGTGGCCACCAAAGTGAATTCTGTATCCTGGCAAGGCCTTATTTAATCAGTTAATGTGATTTCTGAGTGATGTAAATGACTGCTGAGCTTGTAATAGCGAGTGTGTTAAAAAAAGAGAAAAAGAGCTGAGAGCCGCATGCACTCTCTTTTCTCTTCCTCCATTGTACACAGGGCCTAATCTGACATATTAAAAAAAAAATCAACTGACATTAAGGTGTCAGAATGTGTCTCTTTCATGTTAAAAACCTGCACTCCCGTTGAAGTACACGGGACGCAATGCAACTGAATACTGCATGCAAGATGCTCGATTTTATGAGTTATGGAGGAAAAAAAACTTGCAAAATAACTAAACATAAATTAACTATTTTGTCTACTGCATAAAAAGGACAACTATAAAAAAATTTTTTGCAGGCGCGTGGTCGGACGCTAGAGTAACTATAGTTTGGTTCATGCACGGAATGTAGACATGACAGGGATGATCGCTTAGTGATACAGAGAATTTTTTTAGGTTCGACTTTTGCTCTAAAATCGTGTGACCTTATCGTTTGTGACAGGAAGAACAATCCATACATGCATAAACCACGCCTTTAATAAACAAAAAAGTGTGTATATATATTTAAACATTTAAATATGTATCCATACTCTAGGTAAAAATATCAATACACTATTGTAAAAAAAAAATACAAGCTGTAGTCTGCCAGGTGATATAGTTACAGAGTTACAAATTCGCACTTTTACTAATGTGTTTAAGTTATTTATTCAGCAGTGAAATGGAACTGCAAATCCTACATCCTAAAATCATTTAAAGAAGCTGACTAAATATAGAACGTGCCATAATTCAATCTGGGATTTTTTTCATATGGTGTGTGTATGTTTTAATCTGTATCTCTGGTAAACATCTCTATGTCACTTGTCTGTGTCTCCAATTTACATTCTGGATTATTTAACACAGATTTTTACACCGCGAAGCGGGCAAGTTGTCAACTTTTTAATTATGGAAACAGCTTTTTATACTACCTTTATTCTAGCTTGGAGTGTAGCTCCTGTGTGTGTGCGCATGAGAGAAATGACGCCATCACTGACAGCAATGCGTAAAAACGGTGCTGCAATCACACCAACGTCAGTGGCAGGAAGGAAATAAGGCGCTATGCATGAAAGGATATATTTTCTGCTTCTCTTCATTGTACAACACATCCACCAACTGGATCACATTTTTATGCTGTAGTCTTCGTAGCAGCTGAATTTCCCTGAAGAATAAAACAAACACACACAAAACAGATAGATTACAAATCTAACATAAAAACACGTAAGGCAAATCAAGCATTCTTCATTCTGTATAACAGGCAAAAGAAAGAAGGAACGAAAGAAAGTCTACCTTCCAAAAGCACTAAAAACTGCCGCTTGGATGCATTTATAGAATTCAGACTAGTTTACTTTAGAGTCCACTGTTTATTACTTGAGCAGACCATAGACATGTGAGGCAGCTACAGCAGACAAGAGATTTACCTTTGTTAAATGATTCATAAAATACAATTAAATCAGGAATCAGATCACAAACTTCATAAGCGCGCACGCACACACACACACACACACACACACACACACACACACACACACGGGCTGTTAAATTCTGCAACTGCAATTCATCAGAAGGTGCTAATTAAATTTCTATGGCAGCAGCTACCGGCATAATGCCAGCTGTAAGACAAATCACAGATTTATATTACTGTGAATCTTAATCAACATCATCTGACTATCTAAAGCAGGTATAAATTGTTTCAACTGACTTGTGAACATATTTTTGAATAGATAAATGATACATGAAAACAAAAAATTTTTCTGCAAGATATGAGAATGGAGATAAAGCCTTTTACACCTTTTTCCTTAACACTGTTTCATTTCACTGTCTTTAAATCATAACACATACACAGAGGGGACAAATGAAAGAAAATTTCACAATAACATCAACTTCGCAAGATGCCTCGTAACCACAAGCGACCTTTCTGACTGATCAAATTTTTTACTAGTTTATTGAACATAACTCTTCCCTTAGCTAATGTTTTAGCACATCTAGAGATTTTAAAGCTCCCGTCCTCGTTCTAAAAGCTCCCATGCAGTGATAAGCAGTGATGAAGAGGAAGAGGATAAACATTACTACTGACATCACAGGCCCATCACTTGCAATAACTGCTGAAACTAACTGAAGGGAAATTACCCAAGACGTCGCCACGTCACCATTGCAGTTTAATGCCATGAGTAGAATGATTTAAATACTATGGCAAACATTGACAACCAAGAAGCAGAAGGGCTTCAAGCCGTACATTTTAATTTAGACATTTAAGACATTTACATGAGCTTATTATGCATGCTATCTAATGCTAGCGTAGCAGTGATACTTTAGTGATAATGTGTATCTCTCTCAGTCTGTCTACTATTATATGTCACATACAATATTCCTAAAGCCAATTTCAATCTTAATCTAAATCACTAATCAATGAGGAAAAGCCAAAATCCTCATAGTTTGACTATAAGAGAAAGAAAAGTTATTTAATATGTTTCGTTTCATACGATGTAAATAACACTGGTGTGTTGTAATGTTTGTCAATATTTAAATATGAATGCTAAGCACTGGGGTTCTGCTTTTTCTCTTCATTTACATTCACATAGTATGTGTCCCCTGTTATTAAGATAAAAAAGTGAGTTAATTATCAATTAAATAGTGAAATAATAAAAATTGTTTAGTAGTTATTTCCACCTCAGCGGTATGATAATTTTGTTGTCCATTTTTAGGACACAATTTATTAGATTTTGTGCATCTAGCAATAAATAAAAGTACTGCACAGAATGTTATTGCATTGTAAAATTTGTGCACTGAAAAACTGTTATAACTGGAATTGGGGTTAGGTAACTATGCTGTCTGTTTTAAAGTTTTTACTGTTTTGTTTATCAAGCCGTTATAAATTTTTTTTAATTGTAAAATGTTTTGTGCAATAAATGTATTTGGAAAGTAGCGTGTTTGAAAAAGCAGAAACCATTGCCAAAAATCACAAATAAAATCGCTATTGCTGAGGCCCTTACCAATACACAGCCCTAACAATGATTATAAATATATAACTAATAAAAGTACCTTCAAATTACTATCAAATTTGAAGCAAAGATGGCCGGGGAGAGAGAAAAGATACACAATGCAAATATTTCAGTAGAGTTTGTTATAGTTCACACTGCTGACTCTTCCCCAAAAGCCAAAAATCAAACCACAAGGTGATGGTGATGTTACAAACACAAACACACGCACAGCAGGAATGTTATCTGGCAAGCAGCGATTACTGTCAGCGTAGGTATGTGAAATTCAAAAAATCCATTTTAATTACTATTACAATTATAACTGTAGTGTACTTTAGTGCTGCAAGACTGTCTGGATTCCTTCTAAGAACACTATAAAAAAAAAGGCCTCTTACACTTTAACCTGAAAACACAGAACAATCTTTTCTTTACAGGTCTTCTCTACGGTATGTGTAAGTATGTTGGGCAGCATATCGGGACTGTACCACACACACACAAAAAATAATCATCAAAAAGGGCGATGTAATGTGGTCCAACAGGACATGAGTAACTCATCACCTCAAAGACAATAGAAATAAAATAGTGACATGCGCACAGCTCATTTTACTACATGAATTTTTTTTATCAGACCTGTAAAGATGAGCTGCATCATTTAATAGTGCTAGTTATGCGCATAGTGTTGCTCTTAAGCATGTGAGTGCACGAGAATGCACAGTTTTGGAAATCTTTTACGAAAAGACAGCACACAGGTATCTGAGCTTTTATATAGGATGGGCCAGTTACCAGCATCAAGGTATATAAAGGTTTAGAAAAGCGTTTTATACCAATTTCTTTTATACCGTTACAGCAGTATGCAAAGTTTGCGTGCAGCAAAGAGCGTAACGAGTCACACGACCCCTTCCCCTCCGGGTAGTGCAAGCAGTAGGTGAGGGTCAATTGTAGGATGGCCGAAGCTGACTTTCTGGAACTTTTATTTCCCGTCTAAAAAGACGTCTGCCGTATAAGAATTATTTGGGTATTAAAAACATTCAGACATCCTGTGGGAGCAGCACCCATAACTCTTTGACTAAATTCAAGGTAATGCGAATTAACATGCTTTGCACTGGTGAAATAAATACTATTTTGGCTTGCCAAACATCAACTACAGTTTCCTGCCTCATGTTACCTCAAAGGGGGAAAGCAGAATAAAATACTACATTTTTGCAATTTAGTACATACATTTAGCTGGTATCATGTCTATACTTTCAAGTCCTCCACTGTTTGTATACATCTAATGCTGGGAATCAGGTGTCTTTGACACTGTTTTGATTGTTGTACAGAAAGAGGCCACGTGTGTTTGTCAGTGAAATTACCATACTGGATTTTAAAGCATTATTTCGATGATATTCTTAGCAGTAGTATATATGTTTTTACATAAAATAAATAAAACTACGTAAGACGTGGTTCGACTTTTGTGTTTATTTATAATTAAACACATTTATATTCTGAGTTTTATTAGGCTGTGTGTTTAAGCTCAGCTAAGAAATTTATTTATTTATCATTTATTTGTAATTTATTTATTTATCATTTATTTTAATTTCATCAGGAAAAAAAATTATATTAAATATTTAACCTGGCATGTTTACGGTTCCAAAAATAAAATATATTGTGCTTGGTGATTTTACGCAGACATTTAAAAAAAACACCACATTTTAGAGATGTTATTGCATCAATACTGTAAAATTTTTGCTTAAGGTTACCATATGGTCGGAATCTCATACCCGCCATGTCTAACTACGAGCCATTGAATTTCTGGTCCTCCCTCACCTGAAGAGCAAAATCCTGTGAATGAAAGTCCGTAATAAGGACTTGTAAGAGTTGTGCCATGACAATGCAGCAACCTGGAACTTATTTGTGACACCACATTTTTTTCCTAAAAATTTTTTGTTTAATCGGGTTGTGAAAATGTCTATCCCACCCCTTATCATTCCGACTGTTTACATGGTGACATATTTGTTGAGTTATGCTAATAAGAGACTTATTTTTACACTCTTTTTTACTGGTACATCCTATTACATTTAACATTACAAGACAATGTATACTACCAAGTCATGTTGACTAGTCTTCTGCCCTCAGCCCTGAGTGATTCCACCTCAACATTCCTCTAATTCCACCATTAATACGAGCTGTTATGCAATACCAGTGCCTTTCCCAAGTGTGTGTGCGTGGGTGTGTGCCAGTCAGGGCATGCTGCCTTTGGAAAGCAGGAATGCTAATTGTTGCTGTGAATGAGAAGGCTACTATGGAATCTCAGCAATCCATATAAGGCCAAGTATAGCTCAGTTCTCTCAGACTCTCTCCCTACCTTTCTTTCTCGTTCGCTACCTTTCCCTCACTCACTATCTGTCAGCATTTTTCTCTCTGATTAAAATACTTCACACATTACATTTATAATATCAATCAATTAAAACATGCTAAATGTAAAATAATTGTAAAACAAAAACAGTTTTTGCATATACATTCAACATTATCAGAAATAATTTCTCTCTCTCCTGGCCATGCACTGAAACATAAAAAGGAATGTTTTTTTGATCTTTTCTAAACCCTTAATGCTATTTTAAGACGCACCCGAGGCTCCACACTGGAGAATTTTAATTAAGCTTCCTGGTGTGATTAAACTCCAAATTAGTTATAAAAAAAGGGCTTCTTAGCCACATTAGAAAATTAAATTGGTAAGCAAGCCAGGAAGGAATTTGCCAGCCTATGGTGCAAACAAGTAAACAGAAAAATCTTTTAGAAGGCTCTCTTGGTTGGATGTTTAGTTGTCAGATAAATAAACAGGGAAAACTGCTTGGTAAATGAGCTTAGAGAAAAACATACACAAAAAACATTTCAGTCCAATCCCTTACATCGCTTTGTGGAAAAAATAAAGTCTAAAGGCATTTAACAAATCTATAATGTAAACATGTCTAACATGGAAATAAATAGTTTGTTTTATTTATTTATTTTTGCTTTTTTTAATCTTACTAACCCCTATATGCAGGTCTGAAAGCAAACATTTACATAATTTGCTGAAAGAAAGATACTGCTTGGATTTTTGACTATGAGAAATCCAAATAAAAGGCATGTGCATTCTTTTATCAATACTTTTAATGTTACTGACTCAAGTTAAATGCCTCACGAGAGAGTTAAATGACTCAATAGAGTTAAATGACTGATATTTGCATGATATATTGATTAGAAGCACCTTTAAGATGTGTCTGTTTTGATACTAATGAAAATGACTGTGTAAAAGAGTAGGTGATATAAAATGTTAAATGCAACGTAACTAAAAATAACCGTGGGTATTTTGGGGGCATGGATAGGTTCGCAATAAGACCGCCCACTTGAACTGCCGATTTAAAGCCAAGTCACACATGCAGCTCAAATTTCTGTTATTTTCAATTTTTGACAAACAAAATATTTACTAAAAAAACTACAGCCAATGAGGTTTCAGATGATACGTTTTAGTTTTAACCTCTATTACTATTGATACTATTTGGCTGGTCCACCAACCTGTACTAACAAGTATTAGTAAAGGAACTTTTATGGTTATTTAAAAAAAAACAAAAAAGAAACAAATAAAGAATTAAAAAATAAAGTACACTGACCTGTTGTAGTTTGTGTAAAATGCAGGTCTTGTTAATTTATTTTAAATACATAAGGAAGTAAAAAAACGAATAATTAAATTGTTACTCAGGGATGATTCCTCCTCTTTTTACACTAAAGTCTGTTCTGCCAATTATGAAACCTTTTAATTATATCTTAACGCCCTGATGTTGACAATTGTTTCTGCTGAATAGCTGCCTTTTTTCCCCAGAATCTCCAGCAGTAGTAACCATTTTATTGCATAGTTATCATAAGTATTGTATAAATTACATTTGGAGTTTTCATTAAGAAATGATGCCTCAGACGAATCCAAAATGCAAACTGACATGACATCATTAAACAAATGCATAGAATTTTAACCAACTTAGGATTCTGTTGCGATACGTTAAAATAAGTTTTGGCAATCAATTTGTTAAGGATTAAAAAAACAACACACTGTTTCAGATTGCAGACTGCTGCCCTTTTTCAGTGACCAACAGTTAAAGCTTTAGTGCTGAACCCTTCCTGTTCAAGGAGCCTGCTGCAGCAACATGAGCCAGAGAAACAGAGCAAGAAACAGAGAGAAAGAGGACAAACAAAATCAACAGCTTACTTTTTCACATTGGCCTCTCCATTAGGGATTCTCCGCAGCTTCTTCTTCTTAAGGATCTTTACAGCTCGCCGACAGAGAGTCTCAGAGTCCAGCATCTCCTTAACCTTGCCGTATGATCCCTCACCCAGCAGGTCACCCATCAGGTACTTTCCGATCAGCTTGGCACGCTTGCGCCGCGGCTGGTAGATCACTTCAGTGGAATCGATGCGGTGGATAAACGTGTCCATGCCCATGAGTTCGTTCTCGGGCAGGTAGCCTGGGTGCTGAAGGTCCCCAACACTCATCTTTTCTTGCAGCCTGTCTTTTCCTTTTTCCTTGCGTACACCTTAAGCGCTACAAGGAGATGTGAACTCTATCTCCAATTCTTATTAGCTGGGAAACAAAAAAAGCTACTAAAACATCATTTGAAAGAACTTATAGTTAATTGCAACAAAGGTGCTGCTGTCAGGTAGGTTCAGGTAGAACAAGGATGTAAACAGAAGTAGCGCACTAGTGCAAACGTAACAGAGGGTATAAGGCAAAAGGCCCAAGGTCCAGTGCAAATAATAAAAAAAAACAAACAAAAAAAAAAAAACCCTAGCCTTTACTACGCACTGGCCTTTTGTATTCAAAATACACAGTCCAATTGGAGGCAAGCGTCAGCCTACATTTGGAATGACTGGACCCGTACTCATTTCCGATAACATAGCCAGTACATATGGAATCCCTTCAGAAATCGTTGAGCTGTCTGTCTTGACTATATAAAGGTTTCCTGCTGGACAACGCACCGCACCCTAGCGCATCAGGTCCATCACCCTATGATGCATCTTTGCTCTAATTGACGTAGGTGCAGGTGCAAGTATTTGTCTGCTGTAGTACTGATTTTTCTGTTAGCACTGCAATTTCCAGGCCAACAAACACAAGAAACCTGCAATGAAAAAATTTTTATCAACAATTAAAGACAAAATCTCATAGTGCTGTTTAACAAAATGATTACAAGGCTGTTAAATTATCAATTGTGATTGGTCAAACTCTCAACCGAGCAATTAACTAAGCAGCCTTGATCATATGATTCAGCTGTAATAATTCATATACAAAAAAAATTATATATAAATAAACTGTGAGGTTGTTTAATAGTAACGTGCTGATACGGCACAATTTCCTGTAAGATTTAGTTCTTAGTATCAAATTCATGAAGTTTGCCATCATGGAAATGACTCTGTTTTATGACAGTTTTACTTTTTTGGAAGAACTGTTTATACCTGCTATAAAAATTTAAGGTCCTAAATCATCAAACAATGCACAAAAGTAGAACAAGTTTCTAAATAAATAAAATTAATTTTAAAACAATAGTTGTTGATACATGTAAGATAAAACAATCCACACTGTCCAGTAGCCATTCAGCACAACCCTGAATTGCATTATGCCTTACATGACATTGTTTTATTATATACGGGTAATTAATGTATAATAATCGAATAGATCCCTTATTTGGTCTTGAATTATTTATATTTTACAGAAATTATAACAAAACCATCAGTTCATCATTTTAGAAATAAAGATTTCAAACCTGATAGAAACATAGAGGGAAAAGGTGGCTCAGTCGGTAAGGTGTTGGACTGATAACTGGAAGATGGGGTTTGATTCCCAGCACCACCAAGCCACCACTGATGGGCCCCCAAACAAGGCCCTTAACCCCCCAATTGCTCAGTTATATAAGAGAGATAAATGTAAGTCGCTCTGGATAAGGGCGCCTTCCAACAGCTGTAAATGTAATGTACACCAACACTTGGACTTGGGTTAAGATTGATTTTTTTTTTGTAAGATTAAACTGAAATTATCTTGCTAGCCATCAGCGGTTATTTTTATTAAGATAAACAACGCATGGAATATAAAACAGTAAAAATAATCGCAAGGTTATTAATCGAATCCTTTTGGTTAGGTTTAAACTGATAATCGGTGTTAACCGCACACAAAACCCTGACTTATGTCAAGCTATAACAAACTGAAATACTAACATTTTTACCGGCTAGTTTGGGGTCTTTTTAAAAGCTTTTACCTGAATTATTTATCAGCATTTCAAACGCGGCCCCTTTTCAAGGGTTAAAACCTAAATTTACACACGTTCGGCATTTCGCCTCTGTAGCTATCGAAGCTTTGTTAAGCTAACTGCTAACTGCCAACCGGGTTAAATTAGTCAAAAGGCAAGGGCTCGTAATAATCAATATTTTGGTCAGAAGACTAAGATTAGGCTAGTCTTGTCACCTAGCTAGCTGGGTTTACTAACATCCACACACAGATAGGCTAAGTAACGTTAGCTAACCGCTAGTCAAGCAGTCACTGCACCACAGAGTCGTCGTCCCAAACGCAACACAAACCACGAACAAAAGTCTCACCTTGGGTTGTAATACTAATAAGTACAAATATAACATGCAGTCTGATTCTCCTCGTTCTCATGTGTTGTCACCGCAGTCATATATCTCCTCTGAGCTAATACTAATGTTGCAGCTGCTTCAAGGTAGCCGCCATCTTGTTTACCTCCCTCCCCCGTCCCACTAGGCGCGCGACTGCATGCCAACTTGCGTCCGTGTGCTAACATTTGTTCAGAATTACAGTTTGTTTAAGTTACAATTCGCTTTGTATTCACTTTAGATTTAAATGTATATTTTACACATACATTTTTTTAAATATAAATGTAAACATTCATTTACATCTCCTGTACATGCTACACTCCCTTTTATATTGACGCTAATATGGACACTTATTTACCCCGCCAACAAGAAACGTCTCCCTAACTTTTGCCAACATCCTTCTAAAGTTGTCTAAATGTTCAGACAAAACGTTCTTCAAACAATGTTTATGTAACCATATTTAAGTTATATTTTATATAAATGATAACAAAACCATTAGTTCATCTTTTTAGGTATAAAGATTCGAAATAAACCTGATAGATTCGAAAAGGTTTATTTAAGCAAGAAAGTCTGTTAAAACTCCTAACCTCTACACTACAACCGCAACTGTACCATGTACATCATCTGGAGCAGTTCTGAATCAATATTTATCTAATAACATGATAAAACACATTCAAGCTATAAATAAAATATATAATATTTTTAAAGGCTGTAAGCCAGCACTATTGGTCGTCTGCACTCTTTCCTGGGCTGAGACAAGTAAGTATGTCCGAGACCAAGTTAATTTGTCCTTCTCCGTTAGCCATTGTCTGTGTAAATATTCTACTTTACCTGTACAGATGTGTTTCGGTAGTCGAAGTGGGCTGTATAACAGTTTTACTCTGATCAACCAATTAGAGGACGCTAAAATGCTGACATCATCATACACCAGCTTGCGGGCCCTGTAAGGGGGATTTAAAAATCTGATTGGTTAAAGAGACAGTTTCTATTAATTAATTCATTCATCTTTTATACCCACTTATTCCATTATTCCCTAAAGCCTATCCCATCTTGTCTCTGAAATGCAGGAGGGGGACACCCTGGACACGTGTCTTTAATAATATTAACCAATTAGCAATCTGCCACTGCTAATATAGTTTAAGTTACTTGGACAGTTCTACCTAATTCTAAAGGCGGTGTTAGGCTGACTGTAAGGGCCCATGCATTCGGGGGCTCTAGAGATCTGCTTTATTAGTAGTGACAGTGTGGAGTGGGTGTGGTAGTGGCCCAACCTCAGATTTTTGGATAGAGCCCATTTTTTTACTCTTACTCTGTTACACCTCTATATTTTGTTTGACAACTTTACACCCCTCTTTACACGTATTACACTTCCCCTTTATTTTAAAAGTACACATCAATTTACATATCCTCCATGCTACACCCCCCCTTTTATTTACTCTAAATTTGTCTATATTTTTATTTACTCTTTATTCACTTACAGTACACTCTGTAACACCCTCTTTAAGCACAGCTCTTCAAACTTTATTAAGGTTACTTCCATCTTTTCATTTTCATTTTATTAACAATTTATTGCCCATTTCCACCCTATTTCCACTTCCTTAAGAGTTTACACTTCCTTCAGAAGTTAATTATTACCAATGATTATTGTTGCAAATACCCCCTCACACTTATATATTAATTCAGCATAAAGATTTATATCATCTACATCATTCTTCTGATAATGTCATTAAAATATTAGTGCAGGTGCTAGCATGGCTAATACCAGTTTTATCCCAGCCCCTGTGGTGGCTCCTTTTGCTTAGCTGGCTGATCTGAGTTATATTTAACAACTGTAAACCCTCGGGAATGGCAAGCTGGAGCTCTAGTTACATGCCAAACAGTTGTAAAGCTGAAGACGGGTTGCTGATCATTGTGACGAGATTGCTGTCTGACAGAAAGAGGCTAATAAATCACGGAACTGACCTTTATTTTTTTAAATACAAATTTGTTGTTGTATTAATGTACTTTTCATAATAATTCTTTTTATTAACAGGAAATTGGCTTTTGGCTTAGGTTTTCAAATTAACTTCTTATTTAAACACTTGTCAGTCTCAGTACAATACTCCAAAAATCATGTAGACGTAAAAGTTACAGTGTTAGTAGCAATAGTTCAATTCAATTCAATTTTATTTGTATAGCGCTTTTTACAATGGTCATGGTCACAAAGCAGATATATACAACCAAAGAGATTATAAAATGCAAATGAATCAAAAATCAGTTCATTCCTGATGAGCAAGCCAGGGGCGACGGTGGCAAGGAAAAACCTTGAGAGGAACCAGACTCAACAGAGAGCCCATCCTAATTTGGGTGAAAAACAGGTATCAGGAATTATGCAGTTACACTGTGTGTGTAAGCAACTAAAATCATAAGTCCTCGAAGAACAGCTGGAACGTCTTTATGTCAGAGTGGAAACGTCCTCGGTCACCCTGGTGATGATCAACTGGAGGCGGGTCACATGGAAAGGTCTGATAGGGCCGGTGTGGAGATTGGCTCTGGATCACTGGAAGCTCACTTGTGGCATATGTAGCTCGACAGTGTGTGTGTGTGTGTGTGTGTGTGAGAGAGAGAGAGAGAGAGAGAGAGAGAGAGAGAAAGAAAGACTAAAAAATGAAAAACAGTAAAGTTCTTCCAAACACCAACTCATATTAACTGGCACAGCATATATATTTTTTAAATATTAAATTACCTAACCTTTAATATTTCCATGCTACTTGCTGTTCAAAAATAATGAGTGGAAATACAAGATTATTCTTATCAGTTTTTGGTAACTAACATAGAACCTACCAATACCACACTGTGGCATTAGTCCGGCAGTCAACTGCTCACCTAAATATAAAAAACAGCAAAATAAATGACTAAAGCTCTGGATAAGGGCATCAGCTAAATGCCTGATATATATATGTATATATATGTAGACTTATATATATAATTATAGCACGAAGGATATGATTATATGAAGTAATAAGGTTAAGCTACATTACTTTTAATGCAGTAAAATGTACAGAATGTAAGAATAGGCTTGAATAGAAAATAAACTTGTCCCCATAAATATTTTATATGAAATAACAAAAACATTTCATACAAAAAGAAATCCCTGTTCAATCAAATTTGGTTTAATAATGATAATGTATGGGTGGCTCATGGTTAAGGTGTTGGATTGCCAACCCGAAGATTGTTGGTACCCAGGTCCACCAAGCTACCACTGTTGGGCCCTGACCCTTAACCCCCAATTGCTCAGTTGTAAAAAAGAGACAAATGTAAGTCACTCTGAATAAGAACGTCTGCCAAATGTGTGAGAAGTGGTGGCTTAGTGGTCAAGTTGTTGAACTCAATTCCCAGCACCACCAAGCCACCATTGTGAGACCATGAGCAAGACCCTTAACCGACAATTGCTCAGTTGCATAAAATAAGATAAATGTAAGTCGCTCTGGATAAGAGCGTCTGCTAAATGCTGTAAATGTAATTAATGAAATATTGATACACGACAATGGCTTCTTTCTTCAATAGATGAAATTTCACTTGCCAGTCACACCAAGGGATTTTGCTATAGTACTCGATGCTATTCCATCTGTTCGGATCTTTTAAAATGTCAGAGATACAGACAGTGTTAATAAAAAATGAACAATTGTTCATTGGTAATATTGGCATTACAAAAAAACAATATAACAACAGATTAATAAGGATGAAACTGAACAGCTTCCAGATAGCTGAATTTTTCGTCATCCATTATTAATAAATACTGTATTAATGATAAAATGAAAGAAATATCTATTAAAATTTTACACAGAATCTACTCTGCTAAAGAAACTCTAGAACGTGTCAAGCTAAACATTGATTATAAATTTAATTTCTTTAACAAGGAACCTTTTTCCATTGTGAGCATTCTGAATTATTTTGGCTGGATATAAAATCCTTAATTGATTCAAAACTAGGTATTATTGTGCTCATTATTGTATTTGATGTTTTGTTATACTTTGTTTTTGCTGGTTTAAACAAAAATATCTTCTTCTCCTTTCAGCTGTTCCCTTTTAGGGGTCTCCATGGCAAATTGTCTGTCTCCACCTAACCCTATTCTCTACATCCTCTTAACTCACACTCACTAACTTCATGTCCTCATTTATCGCATCCGAATACCTCCTCTTTGATCTTCCTTTTTTTCTGCCTTCTGGTTGGTAGCTTCATTTCTAACGTCCCCCTACCAATATATTCACTATTCCTCCTCTGTACATGTCCAAACCACCTCAATCTGGCTTCCCTGACTTTCTCCCCAAAACATCTAACATAAGCCGTCCCATTATTCCATTACTAACCATTGCTGTAAAACTCCATATTCACAAAGCCAAATAAACTGGAACAAAACTCTGCATCAAACACTGCAAAATGGTACTTTAAACATATGCTGAACTTCTGACTGGAAATAATTTACTGATGGAAAAAGGCATTAGTTTTCATTTTATTTTGTAAATTTGTGTATTCATCTGGCTTGTTCAGTCAGCCACAAGAGGGCGACAAAGACGAGGGGAAAATGGCGGCACCACCTAATGCAGGGGTCGACAACTCGCAGCTCCGGAGCGGCTCTATCATCCCTGAACTGAGGCTCTCTGTGGCTTTGGAAAAAATAATGAGAATAAATAATGAGTTGTTTAATTTAAATTAAGATTTTAGTTCGCTTTTAAAAATAATTCCAAATTTAAAGACTATGGTAATTTTGTATCATTAAAATAAAATTTGTTTAATAATTTGTCTTTCAAAATATGCGTCACACTGCCCCCTCTTTTTCGTCCTCCCACCTGTTGCCTGTATGGTGTCGTACTGCCATCTAGCGGTCCTGTGCAGAATTTTACAACAGTTTACAATACTGTGTGAAAATGAAGGTGACGTCTTATAGACCTGATATGGAGATGCTGTTCGCTGAGATTCAGGAGTAAAAAACACATTAACCATCTAAAATAAATATTTTAATTAGCTATTCTTTTGCAATTTTGGTTTGGAATTTTGTTTTTCTGCAGGTGGATTACTGAAGTTCGACATTATATTTAATTAATACGAGGATGACTCAAATAAACATTGCTAACTATATGAGACAGTATACTTTATTTCCAGAGTTCAAAATATCTTTTGTTGCACACAGACAAAATGAGTGCAGTAGTTTGCTGTAGTGGTTTTAATACTGTTAGACCAGGTTTTAATTTCAAGCACCACCCAGCCACCATCTTGGGCCCCCAACAACCCCAATTTACATTTACTGCATTTGGCCTTATAAAGATCAACTTACATTTATCTCTTTTATACAACTGAGTATTTAGGGATTAAGGGCCTTGCTCAGTGGCCCAACGGTGGTAGCTTGGCAGAGATGAGAATTGAACCCACAAACTTCGGGTTAGCAGTCAAACACCCTAACCATGAGCCACCACATCCTCCAAATTGCTCAGTTGTATAAAAGAGATAAGTCGCTCTGAATAAGAGTGTCTGCCAAATGTTGTAAATGTACTTACTTAGTATAGAGGGTAAAAATATATACAGTGTTCTTTTCTTTTTAGATGTCACAAAGTCTTTGCGGCTCCCAATAGTTATTTTTACTGTAGGAAACTGCCTCAAATGGCTCTTTGAGTGTTGAAGGTTGCTGACCCCTGACCTAATGTTTGTATTGTCAAACTGATTTTTTTTGCCTTGTCATCATCACCAGTGGCAAATAGAATATATTGATAAATGAAAGTTGCAGCTGTAATTTATCTGAGAGTTACTAAAAGTATAATACATAAGATCATCAATTTATTATTAATAATAAAAGAATACTTCACAGTAATATCGAGAGTAGGACAGAAAATTATAGACAACCTTATGGACACAACATTACAACATTACAGATTCTGTGAAACCTGTATCATCATACAGATTAAGATTTACGAGTAACTTTTGGGCAAAATAAAAAGTTGCTCCATATTTTAAGTTTTTGTGGATTTTTCAATGACTTTTCTTCACCAGCATCTGCTTCTCCTCCAGCGAATCTCAGCTGTGAATTTGTCAATATTTTTTTGGATTTGCTTTTTAAGAGTTCCTGAAATCTGTAGGTTGTGTAGGTCCTAATTAAATGTAACATGATTTTTTCTGATTAAAAATCAAACAGTCTTTAAATGGATTCTTGTGGCAAATTTCATTCTAACTGCACAGTCGCTGTTTAGAAATAGCCAATATTAATATGTGCTTGTTTCTAATCCTGTTCAATCTATGACATATTTCATTCACATTTACAGCATTTACCAGACACCTTTATTCAGAGCATTTATCTATTTATACGTTTATCTATTTTTATACAACTGTGAGCAATTGGTGGTTGAGGGTTTTGCTCAGTGGCCCACAGTGGTGGCTGGGAATCTAACCCTGGTCTTTTTGGTATTTGTCCAACACCTTAACCACTAAGCCACCACTATAACTTATTTAAAACTGTAATAAAATCAAAGTTTTTTTTAATGATACCTTTTTAATCGGATGCGACCTTTAGATATGTTTATCTATTTATCTATATATTGATGTGTATGTAGCAAAGTGGTGGAAGATTGGAGGTTTAATTCCCAGCACCAACAAACTATTGTTACTAACATTAGCTAGCAGATAGTATTACAATAAAAGCATATCATAAAGTGGATAATCTACTGTAAAGTGGGCTTCTAAAATATTATATTTGGATAAGACAATAAATCCTTATCATGCATATCAGTCTGATCATTATTTATTTATACTATTAGTCATAAGACTATATTTTCAATGTCTGGTATCAGTAGCCTGTGTAATGGTGGTAGTTGTATTAAATAGTTAACAAAACCAATTCAGTTCTTATGTTGCTCTGCTCCCAGCTTATAGCTTCATTTTGGTTTGACCTCCTTTAACCATGCGCTGGCAAAACAAAAAGGCTAACAACAAAAAGGCTGGACTTTATAGCAACTAACATATGCCAAGAGCGCATCAGAATGACATCAGCAAACAACTATTTCCAGTTAGTTTCGGGGTGTGAAAAGTGTCTCAATGTCACAGTTGTAAATATGACAGCTTCATTCTTCTATGTAAAAAACTTGAGCGGCTTTGTTTCCAAGCTTACCGTATATTTACATTTACATTAAAAAACAAATGCCACACATTCCTCAAAAAAATCTGGTAGAATCCAACCAATCAGAGTGAGTTTTAAAATGTAAAAAATGTTTGGTTTTTTTGGTTGTTCCGTGCTTCAAATGTTTAGCCAACAGTTTGTGGGTGTGACATTTACAGGTTATACCTGCTAAAGACAAAACGGGCAGCAAACACAAAAGTGAGTCAAAAGTGACTTTTGGTTGTTATCTACATGATATACCATGAATTGATTTAGCATCCACCTCAAAATAGCAGGGCAAAAAAAACATTCCAGTAAATACTACACTACTATACTACATTATACTATAATATACAATAATATACTATACAATACTATTCTGAACAATACTATACTATAACTACAACGTTGTAAGCTATACTATATTACACTATACTAAGCGATACAATAATATACTATTCTGTATTTTTTAATATATTATATTATTGATGACACCAGAGGTTGTCCTCAATAAAGTACTAGCTGCTGGGTAGTACTTCCGGTAGCTTACTTATCATTATGCATCTTTGCACCATAACTAGGAAAATAAATCAGTGACACATCAGGTACCAGAGATTTAACAATATGAATGAATAATTTAAAACAACATGCAAATATATTTGTACTTAAAAAGCTGCTGCTGCAAGCAAAACTAATTAGTGGAACTATGATTAAAAAGATATTGTAAGATCCTGTTTTATGTTTTCATGTTTAATGTTCATGTTTTCATGTTTAATGTTCTTGGTTTATGTTTAAGGTTTATGTTTAATTGTTTTTATGTTTATGTTTATTAGTTCATGTTTTATGTTCATATTTTGTTTATGTGTTGTATAGTTCATGCTTTATGTTTTGAGTTCTCGTCCATTGTTAATGCCGTTGTTGACTTCCTGGTTTGTCCTTGTTCCTTGTGTGTTCCTGTTCATGTTTTCATTGGTTAGTTTGGTCATGTGTTGCTTATTGTTTTCACGGGTCTCTCGTCTAGTTAATGTGTTCCCTGTTAGTCTTGTGTATATATAGCCCCCTTGTAGCCTTGTGTCTTTGTGGGTGATTGTTTGTGTACCATTGTTGTGAGTCTATGTCTATGTTCAGATTAGCGTTCATGTCAAGCTAAGTCAAGTCAAGTTTACTTCATGTTCATTGTTTTATGTGACAATTGGTTGAATAAACCGCACTTTGGGTTGTCAAACTACCTGCCTCAGTGTAGTTGTTACAGATATATATTAGTAAATATAAACAAGACACATGGAAAAATCTTAAATGTCATTTATTTTAAATAAATATATACTGGATACATTATGAGCAACAATATAAAAACATGACCTCCACACTTTGTAACATCAGATAAGATATGTGATGAAACTTGTAAATACTACTAGTATATATATTAACATAGAAATGCTTAGAATTAAAGTTCTGGTAAGTAATATGGGAATGTGTTAGTAATATAATATACTGTAATTACTTTATTAAAGACAGAAAGACAGAGCTAATTTATACTTAAAATAAATTTTAGGTAACAGGCCTAATTACACTGGGTCAAATGTCTGGAAGTTTAAAAAATATATTTTTTTGCCTACAAAATAATTAATCAATTCATTCTTATAACCACATTTATTTTTTTCAAAATATGGTTGTGTGTATCTCACAGTATCTCACACACATATGTTTGTGTTACAAACTAAAACTAAAATAAATTTTAAATTGGATTATGTTGAATTAACACATGGATTTATTTAGGACTAGAATTACGATTACATAGAATGTCTTATGTAGATTATTTAGTGGTTATATGAAAGCATTTTATAGAATTTAAAGCAAGATAAATGAAAATTTATTAATTTTGCACCTACTCCATAATACAATTGATTATACATTATACTTTGACACTTCTAGACTAAAGGATAAAAACCTAAACCTAAATATTTTTTTAGTCTATCTTGAGGAGACAGATATGTTTCATCTTGTGTTGTTACTGAATGGAACAGAGGGCAGTCACCATTGGAGCGACTTTCGATACTACACCAACTAGAGGTCCTGCTTTCGTAACTACCGCCATCACAGCGGTTGCAAGCTCTGGGCCGAGCAGTGCAGTTAACTCGGCTAACAGTCCTACGGGTGCTGCAGTGCCTATAAACAATGCGGGTCCCAGTGCTAATCCAGCTCCAGCACCTCCCAGAAAAATGATGAGGTACTTCAAAATAGTTAAATATTTTTCGTCATAATACCACTTGCTTTCATCCTCATTTGAAACCTTTTCTATTTCCTCTTGCACTTTTTTCTGTTCTTCTTCCTCCCTCCATTTTTCTAGTTCTTTTATCTGTTTTTCACTCTCTTTTATTCTTAAACTCCCCTCATTTTCCAATTTTCTGAGGCAAATTTTTGCACTCTGTAGATTTCTTTGTAGCAATTGCAGCCTTTGTGGATCTTCATAAAGGTTTACACTTTCTCTGTTAATTTCTTCTGTCAAACCGCGGATTGTAACCTGGATCTGACGCCTGCGTTCTTCAATATCTCGCATTTTTGCCTCCAGATCTTCGATGATGGTAGTCTTGCGATGTTCAGCAATTTGCTGCACTTCCTGTTTGGCCTTTATAATGGCTTCTGTGAGTTTTTCTTGCTTCTTCTGTTCCAACAGTACTAGTGCCTTATCTACAAACTCTGTGTCCTGGTTAACAAAGTGACGGTACTCGTTCTGTTCCAACAAGTCATCCAGCTTCTCCAGGAGCTGTTTCACCTGCTCTCTATTCTTTGGGTTCTTGTTGTTGAAAGCCACGAAACGGTTACCAAATCGTGCAATTAGATCCTGAATTAACTTTCCCTGCTCTAATATAAATTCTTCAATCGTCTGATCTTCCAGCTCATCTGCACGGGTAAATACGATGATCGTGTGGTGACAGATGTTCTCCTTATAAAGTTTCTCAATTAAGCAAACAGTCTGCTGCTGCTCCTCCGTGAAGCGAGCGATCGGTATGATGAGCAGAAACGCATGTGGTCCAGGTGAACACATGACCATACATCTTAGCACTTCCTGTGTTATTTCATTTTGCTTGAGGGTGGTGTCAAACCAGCCAGGAGTGTCAATCACTGCCAGGCTCCGCCCCTGAACTTCTCCACACTTCTTCTGGCATTGGCTTGTCACTGACTCCATGCTCAGTTTAGCTTGGAAACATTCTTCATCAAAGATGGTGTTTCCTGTGGCACTTTTACCTGAACCTGTTCTGCCCAGCAGCACCAAACGCAACTGAGCCAACTGCGGAAGAAAACACAAACTGTATCATACAATATTATATCATATAGTTCTAATATTTATTGTTGGAAAGTAACTCATTACAAATACGTTTGTTACAGTACTTAGACAGATTTCTTAATTTTTTAATACTTTTTTGAGTATAATTAAATTGTGATACTTTGTTTTTCAAAAAAGTACAAAAAACTATAAATGTATTTGCTTTTAAGGTTTAAAGATATGAATTGTTAGATGATTAAATAATATAGATTTTATAGATTAAATATTACGTGAATGTCTTTTCAAGAGATAAGTATTGAGGGTTTTTTTTATTTTGTTTTTTATAACATAACAGCTTCAGCAAACATATTTATTCTGTGGCAGCTAAATACCATAAATACCGTGGAAGCCTGTAGTTTTACCTGAAATACCACAGCTAAAACAACTAGACCAAATATTCTAAATGTTAACCATTATTAAAGACAAGTACAGTAAATGGTAATAAAATAAAAAAAATCAAGGCATTTCATTTTACAGCCAGTCACATTCACTTAAAACAAAACTGACTGTATTTATGAGAATATTTTGACAATTTTATATATATTCATGATCTGTTCAAGCAAAAGACATGAAAGACAAAACCGTTCAAAAATTAAACACTATGAGAGGTCCTGTAGCTCTCTCCAGGTCCAGCACAGAAAACAGACCATAAGTGCTGACTTGAGATCAACGTCTTGCACCAGAATGGTTAAAAATCACATTTTACACATTAAAGTTCTTCGTAATACAGTAATACTTATTTACTCTTACTTCAGTCATAACATTTTTATTAGTTCTTCTTGTACTCAAGTGAATAATTTCTTAAGTATAAATACCTTTAGGGAGGTAGAAATATAAGCTGCTCAGATAAAATCAAAATTGATTTTATAAAAGCAGAGATGATTTTGTTACTTTTGGTAGTTAAACATTTTGGCTATGTCTCCCTGTCAGACTTAACAAACCTCATATTCCTAATCTGCTATCTAACAATATGAGAAAAAAACAAGGAAAAGTGCAGGAATAATTTTTCTTTTTTCTTACCGCTCTGTTTAAATCCATTAGGGCCAAAAAAACGTTAATACAGTGCATCTTGCAACAAACATATAACATGCTTTCAGTTTTGATACTTTTCCCATTTGTAGATTAGGTTAGAAATTTGGTAGATGTGGTAAATGAACTAAATAAGATAGCGGATTAAACTGCAAAAAATAAATGCCATTTTTTTCAAACCTTTATTACCTGGTGGGTGAAGTGACGGTACTGATTCTGTTCCAACAACTCATCCAGTTTCTCCAGGAGCTGTTTCACCTGCTCCTGATTGGTTGGGTTCTTGTTGTTGAAACCCACAAAACGCTTACCAAATCTTGCAATAAGATCCTGGATTCTTGGGCTCTGTTCTGATATAAATTGGTTAATGGTCTGTCCTTCCAGCTCGTCTGCATGGGTGAATACGATGATTGTGTGATTACTAAAGTTTCCCTCGAAAACCTTCTCAATCAAATCCACAGTCTTCTGATGCTCCTCTGTGAAGCGAGCAATAGGCATGACCAGCAGAAATGCATGTGGTCCAGGTGAACACATGCTTAGACATCCTTGTACTTCTTGTGTTATCTCACTTTGTTGGCGGGAGGTGTCAAACCAGCCAGGAGTGTCAATTAATGCCAGGGATCGGCTGTGAACAACTCCAGATTCCATCTGACATTGCGTTGTCACTGAGCTCATGCTCAGTTTAGTTGGGAAACATTGTTGATTCAAGATGGTGTTTCCTGTGGCACTTTTACCTGAACCTGTTCTGCCCAGCAGCACCAAGCGCAGGGTCACTGGGGACTGGGTGGCCCTGTGTAGACTGGAGCTCTTGACCTGGAAACGCCTCATTTCTGAATGCTGTTTTAGATAAAAATAAAAAAAAACCTTTATGTACTTTGTTACCGTTACTGACAATAAAATGCATGTAATTTTAATTTTTAATATTATAACAGTAACTCAGGTGAGAAGTAACTACTAACTAATTAATGTTTTTAAGTAATATGCCCAACACTGTCAATATTATGCTCTTATTGTAGTAGGGGGCACGCCTGAAAGTGTATGAGTAAACGAGATGGAATGCTAGTTAAAAAAATAGGGGACTGGGTGGCCCTGTGTAGACTGGAGCTCATTTCTGAATGCTGTTATAGATAAAAATGAAAAAATGAAAACAAACCTGACTGGATAACTGTGAATTCAGATGCCACCACTGCCAAACTGCCACTACTGGGAATTTGATCAATGTCCTTAACCAATTGCTCAATTGTATAGAATAGGATAAACACAAGCCATGTTGGATTTTGGTGTCTGTAAATGCTATAAATGTTAATTTTCTCATGTATGTGATTTTTCTCATTAAATACTGCTTTCGAGGTATTTTAACTGCTGAAATTAGAAAAATCACTGAAAAATGGTAGTTTAACCATTAAATTAGAAATGGGCAATTCCATGAAAAATGTCAACCCTGCCATAAAAAAATAAAGTTTTTTTAATTTAAAAATAAGTTATTAAAGTCTTTGATACCTTAAAAAAATAAAATATTCTAACTTGACAGTACTGGGAATCGAACCCTGTTCATTCTGTTAGCAGTCCAACAGCCTTAACTAGTGAACTACCGCTTTTAAAATGAACTGTAATTAACATTCTCACTAAGCTTTCTTACAGTGCGAAAAACATAAAAAATGTATTTCAAAAATACTTACCTATAAAAGTTTGCACGGACAAATAAGGCAAAGATCTCGATCTCTCTCTGTTTCTCTCTCTCTCTCTCTCTCTCTCTCTCTCTGTTTCTTTGTCTCAACCCTTTTCTCTTAAGTTTCGTTTCTCCGCTAGTGAACGACGATGAAGCTATGTGGAAAGCCATTGGGCTCCTATTAAGAATCTATTTCAATCATTTTTTTAGGCAAGGGATAGTTTGGACATATTATTACCCCATCACCGGGCACAATCACAGATACATTACAAGCTCACCCAGAAGCCATGTAGTACTTAAAAAAATTATATCATTTTATAATGGACATATTATCATATTATTAAAAAAACCTAATAAAGTAACAACTAGGATATGTGATCTGCTGGTTTATTTAGCTAATTTTTAGTATGCCAAATTATTTTAAACTAAGTAGTTCCAGACTAAAATAAATAACCAAGGACTGACAGTAATTTGTCATATTGGTGGCACTGAAGGGACCCAAATAAAATTCTGCTTAGGGCTCCTAAAGGTTTGGGTCGACCTTGTATGCAAAATCATTAAATAATTTGTTTTAGAGCAATTAGTATTCATACTTTGTAGATTGAATGTACCATTTTAATAGTTAAATGCAACTAAATGCGATTCTATTTTCCAGGTTTACTGAAATGCAGCACTATGGTCTGCAAAACCAAACTAATTTCATTTCAGCTGACTCATCCCTATGCCAAAATCTTGCAATCACCATGGACAATTCGCTGAGCTCCACTGCTCGCAACCTTGGGGTAACTATATACAATCAATTATCCTTTTTCTCACATGTTGCTAATTTAACACGATCCTGCAGGTTTATCCTCCAAAACATCAGGAGGATTCGACCATTCTTATCTACTCAGGCCACTCAGTTGCTTGTTCAGTCTCTTATAATTTCTAAACTAGACTACTGCAGTTCGCTTCTGGCAGGCCTACCCCTGAGTGAAATTCATCGTCTGCTGATAATTCATAATGCAGCTGCACATGTTGTTTTCAACCTACTTAAGTTTTTACACACCACTCCACTGCTGCGCTCTCTCCACTGGATCCCAGTAGCTGCACACATCCGATTCAAAACAGACGCGTGCCTACAAAGCCAAAAACGGAGCACCTCCTACCTTCAAGCAATTGTCACCTATCACCTTGTGTCGACTAGGATAGGTAGGTCTGCCTCAAGACTTTTCTCTGTTCTGGCACCAAGATGGTGGAATGAACACTTCCCATCAATGTCACTGGCTGTCTTCAAGAGACGATTTAAAACCCACCTCTTTCTTAAATACCTAGCACTCGACATTTAACGAAAAAACAGACATAAAAAATATCCAATGCCTCTTTTTCAACAATTTTTATGGTTGTTACACTTTGATTTGTGATCTATTGTACCAGTAATGAGCTCTTCAATAATGTGACTCAAAGCACTTTTGTATGATGTAAATTTAATGTAAATGTCTGGGTGCAGATGTGTGTTCCTGGTATGGTGGGGTGTGTTGTAAGTGTGCATTACGCACTGCAGCTGTTTAACACTCTGTAATGAAATTGCTGCTACATCTGTAGTAAATTTGTGAAAAAACAAATTTGACAAAAACCAAAAATCCATAAGAACACATTTATTTAAAAAACAAACCAACATACAGTAATTCCAAAGATTATAGGTGCAAAAGCCACATGAAAAATATTATTTTGTTTTACAGCACTTCTTTTCTTCTCCAAATTATTGTCACAGTATCTAAATAGCAGTTGATTTTCTGTTTCTCCCTTAAGGTGTGATTCTAAGTGTTATAAAAGAAATATAAAACAGTAACCAGTACATAACAAATGAAACAAAAAAAATGGGTACAATTTGTCATGCTTAAACCAATTTATACAAATAAGCAGGTAAATTAAATTTAGATATAAAAAAAACAACAACAAATTTTACAGTATAACATTACAGCAGTTTAATGGATTTTAGGCTTGAAAACTCTTAATTCATGCACCACAAAACGGGCTTGACAACATTACATTTACATTACAGTTTAAGTACGAAACATAACCTTTATAACAAATATTTATTATTATTATTTTAAAAGCTAGCAATAGTAGATATCCATTAGCAATACTTTTGTTTTAAAGGAAACATATAAATAAAATATCATATCAAACTTTATCACCATTTAACTTAAGTTACATTTGAAGGCAAGAGATGTTTTAATAAATAATCTGGTCCAATAGAAAAATTTAAAATATTAAATACTTCGAAAGCATTTCCGCATTATTTGGCAACCCACACCCCTCCCAAAACAATGTGCATTAGTGCATCACCTCTAAGACATGGAATAAACTTTCTTAAAATTTATTCTTTTGCAATGTAAACATATAAAAGTACAATTTAAGCAGGGTCTAATGATTCGTTTGATCTGGTAGAAGTGCAAAATTCAAATAATGATAGCTGGATGTTTGCTGTACGAGAATGCCATAAGTATAGCGTGGAGTGTGGATATATTGGTAGTCATCTTACACCTTGGTGTAGAAGTCAGCAGTCATTGGGCTGGGTGATGTGAGACACCATGGTGGAGACCAGCTTTACCAGCTGCTGGGAGCGCTGCTCTCCTGCCTGCAGGACCTCCTCGTGGTTGGCCTTCTCCTCGCTGTCGTAATCCATCACAGCCTTGTTGGTAATAAGGGAGAGGGCGAAAATCTTCATTCCAGAATGACGGGCCACTATCACCTCATGGACCGTGCTCATTCCTATTAAATAGTAAACAAGATGCATTAAATAACAGGATTATGGCTCTAAAGAAGACCCAAGTGTCTTTACAGTTTGACATGTTTTTATTATGCATTATTTTACCCTATGTGGACTTCCTACAAATGTATATGTATTTCCTACAAACTCCGACTGACTGTATATGATTAGAAAGAACACCGCTCATAAACACAATAGTCGGTGTTTAAAGTAAAATTATTTATTAAACACACTCTTTGGTGAAGGATGGGCTCCCTTGTGAGTCTGGTTCGTCTCAAGGTTTTTTCCTCGTATCATCTAAGGGAGTTTTTCTTGCCACAGTTGTCCTAGGTTCCTCACCAGGGATGTGTCTTAATAACATTTTTTTGTTTTTTTAACATATTAATCCAGACTTTTGTATTGTTTTTTATGTTCTGTAAAGCTGCTTTGAGACAATGTCTATTAAAAGTAAAAGCACAATGTTTTGTTGTCGCATTACATTATTACTATACTGAAACCTAAACATGACATTTCAGCATGACAATGCCCTTGTGTACAAATCCCCTGAGTTCCATGACAACATGGTTTGCCAAAATGTTGTGGAAGAATTAAAGTGTCCTCCACAGATTCCTGACTCTGATGAACTGAAACACAGACTGCACCCCAGACCTTCTCACCCAACATTACAGCCTGATCTCATTAATACTGTTCTAGCTGAATACAGTCATATAACAAGAAAACCTGCACAGAATTAATAAGAAAATTGAAAGATTATAGGATCCTTACTATAGATTTATAAGAGTATCATTAAAAACATGGATGTTTTTCTATAATATTTATTTTTTAAAATTTACTATTTATTCAGTTCTTATTTTCTGTTTATTATTGCTCTGTAGGATGATCTCAACTTACCCACAGCATCAGCACCCAAAAGGTTAAGCATTCTGCATTCAGCAATGGTCTCGAATGACGGCCCGCCGAGGACACAGTACACACCCTCCTTTAGGAAGTGGGAGTAACCAAGCTCCGCACCCACTTTGTGAGCCAGCTGCCTCAGCTGCTTGTCATACGCATCTGACATGCAGGGGAAACGAGTCCCAAACCTGAGACAGAAAGAGAGACAAAGAAAAAGGAGAGAGAGAGAGGGAGACAAGCATTTAATATGATTTAACCTCACATGACACATTCAAAACATTTTTGTGAAAAGCAGCCGTTTTCTGCTACACTTATACACAGCGTGCATTTTGTCCCGCTCTCTCACCTCTCCTCATTTGGTCCGCACAAAGGATTGTTTCCAGCAAAACCTGGCATGTTGATGTGGTCTTTGATTATCATCACATCTCCAACTTTGTAGTCTTGGTTTAGTCCTCCTGCTGCGTTCGTCATGATAACCGTCTCGACGCCCATTAGCTTAAAGATGCGCATGGGCATGGAAATCTAATGTTGTAATAAAATGTAAGTATTTTTATCATCAGCAGCTACGGCACTAATGACTAAACAAATCTATTAACAATGCAGTTAGAAATGTGTTATTATAATAAATACAACATAAAAACCCCAATGTTAATTAGTAATTAGTAGTAAATAGTAATAGTGAGTGACAAAGAATGCTGTTGGTGCCTGAAGTTCACCTTTTGGATGGCATATCCTTCATAGAGATGGAACCTTCCCTGCATGCAAACACAAGGCTTTCCTTTAAGAGTACCAAACACCAACCGACCAGCATGACCATGCACTAGAGAGCACACAGCATCCAATTAAATTAATCAACTAATTAATCCTAAAAATTTGAGAGTTAGTCACATCAAACTGACAACACTTACACATCTTTGGATTGTTGTTATAACGTTTATCCTATTTTAAACTGATGCATATAATATTGCAGCTCACCTGTGCTTTTCGGAAAGTTGGGGATCTCGCTGTAGCTAAAAACCTTCTGATCCTTCAGCATATCTGCAAGGCCGCCAAGGCCTGAGCCACACACGATGCCCACCAGGGGGCACACAGGAGCCCGTTCCAGCAGCCAGTCAGCGGTCGCTTTGCAGGCCTCATAACCATAACTGCAGAAAAAAAGTATCAGTCAATAAAACATGCTGGAACGCAGTCATCACAGTATCTGTATACACAAAGTGAGTCATCAGGAAAAAAAGGAAGTAGTTGGGAGAGTTTTATGTGGAACACCTTGTGGCTACAACTGTAAAAATAAAAACATAATTCAAAAAACCTATTATAAACAATGATTTGACAAAAACCCCAAACTACGATACTGTAATGCTTGCCAGCACGTTTTCGCTCAAACACCGATCACAAAGAGATCCATAAATAAAGCAACGATTCCTAACAATACTAAATACAACTAGTAGTATTACTTTGATAAACAATGTTTGCTTTGGACACAGTGACTAAACACAGTGAGTACATAAGGTCACAGTATCGACTAACAAATTGTCACATAATTATATATCTTAAACAATCAAAGATTTATGATACTGCATTCTTTAATAAAAGAAAGAGCCTAATCTACATGAGTGTCTGGAGATGTGAATTAAATATTATATGACTTCTTAACTATTTGACATAAGAGTGTAGGAAAAATTCCTAGAGTACACATAATAAAAATATTCGGATTATTAGGAATATCATGTTTATGTACTTGTTGTTTATCACTTATTTATTTAACAAGAGGTTCAAGAAAGCTTTTCTGGAAATACAGCTAATGTGGGAAGTGGTGGTTAAGGTGCTGAACTGCTGATGGGAGGATCCTGGGATTAATCCACAGCACCACTAAACTGCAACTGCTGGGCCCCTGAGTAAGACCCCTAACCCTTAAATGCTCAGTTGGATTAAGAAATAGATAATCATAAGCCACTTTTGATAAATAGGTCTGCCAAATGCCAGACATGTAATATAATACGAAGAATCTCTCATAAATACACTTTATTAGTTATTTATAATTATTATTGTTCATACGAACATGGTAAGAAACACTGCGTCAAAATTTACCGTGTAACAAAATATACATCATTTACAAATGCCTGAAAGTTTATATTTTCGACATCAGCCATGACATCAACAACAAATAATTCCCACTGAATCAATTTCCTTTCAGGGCACATGACGGAAGTCACGTCGCGCCGCGCGGAAAAAAAAGGTTGCCATGGCTACGTCAGAAACCCCACAACAGGCTCCTACACAGTGCGCCTACAGGCCTTTCCAAATTCGTCAACACGTAACGTCCCCACCACATGCTTTTTAATGTCAAAAATTACATCCTTAATGAAATAATCCCACGGTTCGTTTTAATGTATTTCTTTGTAAAATATAATGATTATTCTAATTATAAATATCAACGGACTAAATAGTCTACTTAAAGAAATATAATACAGTTATATTAGCATAGCCAATGGCAACAACCAAAGAAAGATTTACTACAATAATACTGAACTTTTAAGATGTTTTATGGATGACATAACAACTTAATATAATCTATTTGTTACTTCATGTAAAGCTTTTTTTAACATAATTCCTCTGAGGGTCTACCAGGTCTTGCATCATCTTACTGTATATGTACATCCATGTGCAATTTTTTCAACCAATGAAATTTCGCCTAACACGGAATTATTCTTAATTAAAGGATTTATAAAAAAAAATTAAAAATGTGTTTTCTGTTAAAATGATGTAGAAAAGAATGCTTTTTTTCGCAAGCTTGATCATTTTCCGCCTTCTTCTGTATCGCGCGCATGGCGGGTTTTGGATGCTAGCGCGCCAGTTAGCCCTAAGCCTCTGTTCTTCCTCCATCTTTAATAAAAATGGATCTGAAAAGTATTTACTTACTCTGTTGAAGAATCGGGAAACATTGCAGGCTTTTTGAACAAAGTAAACCAAAAAAAAGTCCTTGGATACTTCTGCTGAAGATGTTGCGTCTTTACTGTCTGTCGTTTTTACGAGAGAAATTTCCACTAGCGCTTATATTTATGCCCCCCCCACCCCCGTGTCAGATTATCGCTCTGCTATTGGCTTATTCACAAAGGCGTGACTCGCGTCATCATTCTTCCCACAAAAGCGCATTAAGGGAGGAAACCTCCAGTAAAAGGAAACCACCAGCACGTAACTCGAGTTTGAGTAATCTGAAACGTGTAAACGTGTAGTTCATACAACAGTAATGCCATGGATAAACTCGTATTAGCTTCTAAAAAGCATTTGGCAAACCCCCTTATCCAAAGCGACTTACATTTATCTCTTTAATGCAATTGGGGTGGTGCTGGGAATCGAACCCTGCTCTTTCTGGTATCGGTCCAACACCTTAACCACTAAGCCACCACTTCCCCTATACAGAAAAAGTTATTGTAATTAACCAGGTTGATCTCCTCTGTTTCTTACACTTTTAAGACCTCGAACAGGACCTTTAACCCTTAACTGCTCTATTAAAAAATATAAATGATTATTTTATTTGCTCTAAAAGATGGCGCCTGCCAAATGCCTGAAATGTAAATGTTGAAAAGATTTTGTACTATGAAAAAATATTTATTATAAGGTTATTGCATACTCAGAACACCACTTTCTGGATCACATCTTCCCTCCCTCTGTGCTCTAGTACCATATTTATTAAATAAAACACTGATTAACTTATACATCATGAAATAAAGAAAATGAATTGAACATGCCCCTCCTATCCTACAATCTACCTTTCTTCTTATTAGTACGCAATAATTTTTTTAGTATTAAATTGATATGTTTTTATAAATTTGTGACACAAAAGTAGCTTGCTAATAAACACATTTTGACAATATGACAATGTATTCTGATTATCAGTATTAGGAAAATATCCCAAAAAAACTGCACCAAAATACTTTTTATTTATTTTGCTGCTAACTGGTATTATTGACCAGTGAATTGTGTTTAAACCTTATAATAACAAAAATATGCATGTAATTTAATAATTCAGTTTTAGGACAGCGCATAGACAAGCAAAATTCTAGGTTTGCATTAGCTACTGGTGCAATAGCTCTGTCCAATTGCTTGATGATGCGTTTCAACATTCCAGGGATTTTATTGTGACTGGATGGTAATTATTGCTGTGAACATACTGTGCTAAAAGACAGACAGAAAAACATACCTATCATGTGACTTTACAATTATTTAAATTTTGCTTCTAGTTTGGCCTTGACTCAATATCAGGGATGCCAGGTGCAGTGGAAACACAAAGCAAGCCATTCAAGCTGTTAGATAAAAAAATCACAAGTAGTAAGTTCTCACTGCATTCCTTTCTTTCGTCTGTGTAAGCAACTGAATTATGTGTTTTGTTAAAGTAGGCAGATAATGGTTACTTTGTTCTAAGTATGTGTGAGTAAGTAACCTACATACGGATCTTGTTGTGGATGGATGAGTTTTGGGTTACTGATGAGATCTACTTGATCTGTAGGCCTCCTTGCTGAAAATGCAACAGCTTAACATAGAACATGAGTTGAGTAAAGATGACCCCATTTTATTTACTGAATGATGGGGTCATGAAAGTAATAATAATATTATTTCATTCTTTTTTTCATTCGTCTTTTATACCCGCTTATTCCCTAATTTGGGGGTCACAGGGATCTGCTGGAGTCTATCCCAGCTGTCTCTGAAAGGGTGAAAGGCAGGAGGGGTATACCCTGTACAGATCGCCAGTCCATCACAGGGCCATACACACATTTACTCCTGTGGGCAATTTAGAACTACCAATCAACCTAACATACATGTTTTTGGACGGTGGGAGGAAACTGGAGTACCTGGAGTAAACCCACGCAAGCACAGAGAGAACATGCAAACTCCACACAGAAAGGCCCCTGCCCAGGAATTGGAACCGGGCTTTCTTGCTGTAAGAAAATTACTATTATATATATATTATTTTACTTGAATGATATGATAGGTTTAGCAGTTTTAATATTTACTTTCAATGCCTTTGCTGCTGGATGGGATTGCTGCTAAATTTTCCTTGTGAATGATAAGCTTTCAAACCATCCATCTGTCCATATTTTTATTCATTCATCAATAAATTAATTTGTCCACCCATTTTTCCTTTCATTCATTGATTGATTGATTAATCGATTGATTGATTCATCTTCTATACCCGCTTATTCCTTAATTCGGGGTGACGGTGATCTGCTGGAGTCTATCCCAGCTGTCTCTGAAAGGGCGAAAGGCTGAAGGGGTACACCGTGGACAGGTCCTTTTATTGATTTATTTATTGATTTATCTAAACAATGTAGCTCTCTGACATTACTTTCATTTTACATAACTCTTTGACTATATTTTTTGCACTTTTGACTTACAGATTAACTTGACTTGGTGAGTTTCTGTTTGCTTTAAGATTATTTAATAAACCTGTATGCATACTGCCACATTCTTTTTGGGTTACTCACATCTTTGGTTGAAAAGACACTCCTGTCAACTGTTGCCTAGAGATAGGAAGGCAAGATGAGTTATTATGGCATGACTGACTGACTGATTTACTGACTGAATGACTGAGGACTATATACAATGCATACAGACATCCCACACAACAGAATTTACAAACTTCTCCATAATTTTCCTGTCAACTGTAATACAAAATGTAATCGAAATAAAATCTTTTCAATCGTTTAACACAGAAAGACTAACTGACCATCCAGGAATGTGATAATTATGGATTTTTTTCAGGGTCTCTCTAATGCACAGGAAAATGATAAATTTACTTGGCATATTGTCACGAATGTTATATGAAGATGAAAAGCAGATAAACAACATAAGTAAAAAAAAAAGTCAGACATACGGTATGGTCCAAAAGATGAGGCATAGCTGAAGTAAAGAATCAAACAAACAGGCTGTATTCCAGCAATGGGCCTCTACAAAACAATTCCCTTTATAATTTGCCACAGTAACAATTATATAACCTTTTGATCTGAATCAGAGCTGGTATTACTACTGGTAGGGCTGCTGTTATAAAACTGTGCCTATTTTGCTTGAATTTATTTTCTTTCTTGCTTTGCCTACTTTGCCTTAATTTTATATTAAAATCATTTTGTCTGTTTTTCTTGTTTTTCCTTTGCTCTGTTTATTCTTTTGCAGATGTTCTCTTTTATTTGTGTATAAATGTCCTTGATTTTCCTTCTGTAAGCCTTAGCAATATTGACATCCTGCTGAATTTGTTTTTAATCAAACCACTTAAAAAACTGCATATTAAACACGTCTGTGTCTTTTACATCATTTCAACTTCAAATATTATCAATCTTTATTGTCATTTCAGCCATTTATAGCAGATGCAGTACACAGTGAAATAAAACAACGTTTTCTCTAGGACCATGGTGCTACACAAAACAACACAGAATTATACAAAACACCAAGGAGCTACTTAACAGTATTTAGCAAAATCTTTAAGCGGCTGAAGTAAAATTAAGCTTTTCAGGGCCCTAGACAACTTGAGATAAGGATATATTATCTTAATAAAAGTAAATTATGTTTCCAATCAGTTCATGAACCATAACACAAAAAACTGCCACTCAAATCAAAATGTGGAAGTTAAGTTGTAGTTAGGTCTCTATAATATAAGCCAGTGCATAATGAAAAATATCCAAATACTGTGGGAACAAATGTTTGCAGAGAGTTGAAGGTCAGTATTGTCAGTTTTAATTATCTGGTTCTCATGACTGATGGGACGTCTTGGAACGTACCAGAACACTTAATCTTTAAAATCAGAGTGGAGGTTGTCAAGATCATTTCCTGTAAAAGGACATGTACTGTATAATGTGTACAGTAACCAACACACCTAATACATTTTAATCATGTGACTGACTGGAGTCATTTCAAGGACCAGGAGGTGAGCGTGTTTAGCCACTATATTCTTTACCTGAAGACAGAAATCTGGTGTAATGGTAAATGTTCCTTACTGAAAAAAATACACTTTGCATAGCCATATTGCTTAAAAAGCCACAAACAAACCAACCCATAAGAAACTAACACAATAAAAAAGGGTAGTTTATGTAGTTAATTGTCTGGATGTATATTTTCCTAGAACAATTTAGATAATTAAACACATAAACCAGCCTCATGTTATGTGTTAGTTTCTTAGTTTCTTTCTTCTGTCAGCCATTGTGGGCGTAAAAACTCTAATTCAACTGTACAGATGTGTTTTGCTAACCAGACATTTCTGTGAAATAATACTAATACATAATTTATTTTCATATAAAAATGTGCAAAAACGTTTTACACATTTTTATATGAAAATAAATGGAGTATTATTTCACAGAAAAGTTTGCAAAAACCTTTTACTATCTTTTTTAATTCTATCTTACTTAAAAGTGTGCAACTGGAAGCGTCTGTAGCCAAAACAAATTCCTTGTAAGTGCAACCTACTTGGCGATAAAGCTCTTTTTGATTCTGATTCTTTCTAATTTTGAAACATTTTTACTCTGATCAACCAATCAGATGCCAGCTAGCGGCCTACACACCCCGCAGGGGTATGTAGGGAATTTACTCTAGAACTATAATATGCCTATGGCATGAATATAAAATGAAAATAGATAAAAACATTTTTGTTGCTGAAACATGATGAGACACAGGATCAGCTTGGTATTTATGTAATACAGTATTCTGTAAAGAAAAGGGATAGTGTGCTTTCAATCTGACTTTCTTCCCTGCTGGCACAGTTTAATTTGATTAAAATAATAGAAATGTCAATCTAGTAAGAGGTAAATCTAATTCTAATTAAATAATAAAGATTCCTTTACTTAATAATCTTAATGGATGATGTATTATACTGCAGTTGTATAGCATTCATGTGGATGTTATTTTAACACTTTCATGGCAATGTTATTCCATTTTATAGTAGAATAATGCATCCTATAACACCGCAAAAACAAAAACGTTCAGAAATGGTTTGAGTTTAAGGTGTTGACCACAAATTTTCAAAATTGTAAATAACTTTGATTTGCATTTAATTAAACATTTTAAATGCAATTGATCGGATAAGGATTCTAACTTTAACTGTGGGATACGTTGGACAAACATTTCCGACCCATGAAAGGCCCACATCACATCTTACGCGATGTACAGCTTGTGTCTAGTCTCAGCCTCAGATGGCACACCCATGAACAGCTGGCTAAATGTCTGATGCATACAGCACACTTCAGGATTGTTGAAGTTGTCCTCTGATTGGTTGAAATATACAGGATTTCTTGTAGATGTTGTATAATGATCCGCCTGGAAACAACACAAAGTCGTCTGATCAAAGAAATAAGCTGTATTGTTTACATCGTTGGCAATAATTGATTTTGTACATTTTTTAAATGTTCATGAATTAATAATTTACTGGTTACATACTGGTCTGTCATTATGAGGACATTTTCACGCCACTGACACTGCACAAGACAAAACATCAGTGGTTGCTTTACCTGTCAGTCATATGTTCTCTTGGACAGGTCTTAACTATTCAAAGTAGTTGGCAGTCTGAAGGTCTGGCTATGCAAAACCAGCTTATGTCAAATACCACAGCACAACTTCATTGTTTTTGTATTTGTTTAAACAGATAAATAGCTCAAGCACAAGCACAAGATTTCTCAGTCTGTATTTCTCTCATGCTGCTCACAGATTATGTGGTTTATTAGCTTAAGAATGTCCCACTAAATTCTGTTTGGAAATAAGGTTAGAAAGGAAACTTTTGAATAAATTACATGGGTGTTAGGGTGCTTTGTTCTTGCTAAAGAGTCAGTAGCTTAGAAGGCTGCATTTTGTATGAATGTGCTTTTATATGAATTTGTTTTAAGATGCCAAGACAGAAAAACTTTGTGACGTTGGCAAGACAACAACAGCTAGAGGATACCTGAAGACTACCACCTAGTGGTCATATGGACTAATGATAGTTTTGCGGATTTGGAGATTTAAGGTGTCTAGACTTTCCGCACATGCCTATGATTTGAAAAAGGTAAAATTAGAAAAGGCATCTGGCACCCAGGGGCATCGCTAGCAATTTTGGGCCGTATGAAAGAATAGAAGGTCGGGCCGCTAACACACCCACTTCACACCAAACATACTATAATATTAGTTCTAGTACTGTTACAAATTAAACAGATCTATGTGGGCCCCTATGATGTATGGGCCCTTAAAATTGTCCTAATTTTCTGACATCTTTACAATCTTCTGTGTTCTGAGCTCAGACCACAGCCTGACTGTCCTGAAGTTTACGAAAGTCAGATTGCCTAAATTAACAAAGATAACTAAATAATCAAAACATACTTAGCTCTTTTAATTAAATGAGCAAGAATAAAGACGCATCACATCCTGCAGCAACATAATGAAGAGTCAGCTTATTGAAATTAAAAATCAACACATAATTAAACACAACCTGCATTTACAGCATGTAACAGATGCCCTATTTAGAATGAGTGAGCCCACAGGAGTGAGCTACAGGAGACGTTAGTGAGATATGGTAAAACGTTGCTTAAAATGCACTTACGCATTACAGCATCTGGCAGACAATTTAATGCCGAGTGAACATTTATCTTTTCTATACAACTGAGCAATTGGAGGTTAAGGGCCTTGTTAAGGGGCCCAGCAGTGCTAACTTGGTAGTGATTGAAAAATAACCCACAATAACCCACCACTGCACTACCACTTCCCACAAAATGTGAATATGTGGATTGTGTATTGAATAAATTGTATTGTGATTCTGTGCATAAGTACTGTATATTAAGCAGTCCCAGGATGGTCACTTCTTACACACTTGTGGTTGTTGTGAAATGAGAAACTGAAAGTGCAAATGGCTGTTTAAGCGTCTTTGTTGTTGCTTGTGTACATATAAATTGTGTCACTTTAAGACACTTCTCCTTCAAAACCTTTGTGTTTTTGTGGGTTTTGTGTTGAATGTGTGCATCAAAGTGTGTAATTATTTAGATGACCTGCCTAAATAATACAGATCAGTAAAGAACAAAATGTGTGTGTGTGTGTAAAAGAGAGAGAGAGAGAGAGAGAGAGAGAGAGAGATCCAGGAGTCTTACGATTGTGAGTGTTGTCAACACCGGAAGTCTGTTTTTACATCAGATTTACCCCTTAGTGTTTTTTTTTACCACAGGCTCTGTGATTGGTCCAGATCGCGCTATCATAAATTATGAAGTATTAAGCGCGAGGTTCTAAAGCGCGATGGACGCTTGGTGCTAAATTTGTGTGTCTTTTGCGACACCACTTAGGAAAACGACAAGGTAAGAGATGTTTTCGTAACTGTTTATATAAGTTACATAAAGCGTTTATTAAACTTTATTTCCCCATGTTTAAATTGTAATAAAAGAAACCTTCAGGGTTTATTGTCATATAAGAAAAAGAAATGAGTATTGAAAGTGCTCATTAGAAATATTATTAGTTTTATTTCTTTAGCATCTGGATGATGGATGATCATATTTAAAAAACTTATTTTTAAATAAGTTTTTTCATGAATCTTTTTTTTCATGATTGTATTTATTTGACTAGAGTAACTGCTTTATTCTAATCAGGGTTAGTATGAATCTGCAGTCTATCCCAGTAACACTGGGTATTAGGAATAAATTTTTACATTTTAATTACTAGTCAACCTTCTGGAATAATTTGGGTATGAGGACATACTTGCTTCAACTCAGAGAGATTAGACTGATCCTTATTGGTTGAACCTAAAGAAATAAGAAATACATCTTCTGAATCTTAAATATAGATTTAATAAAAAAAGAGATTTTATAAAAGGTTTTCTACGCCTAAAATGTGAAGCAGTTAGTAAATAATGTTGGTTTTCCCAAAAGAAAATATATATGTTATGTGCATGTTTATAACCTGGTCATGTGACCCTTTAATAAGGGTTTTTAATGTAACAGGTGTAAACAAAACTGACCATACGTTGTTATACAAACTGTATATTTTACAAGCTTTAGTTTAACTTGTGAGATTAATGATTAATTGTGTGTGAAAACCCTAAACTCAGGTGATAGCTAAATTTAAAAAAAACCTTCTTGTTCTTTCTAGAAAGCTATTGAAGGTTTTTCATTTAGTCTTGCCAAGAACAGTGTGAGCTCTGGACCCAACCTGGTTAGCTGAAAGAGTGAGAGAGAGTGGATGAAAATAAAGGATGCTGAGGAGAAGGATCTTTTGAGTTTAGCCCAGAGGGATTATTATCCACTCTGAATACCAATGAAGGCCTTTTGGCGCTTGGTTGTGTCTCCTTTAACCCTAATCTCTTTTCCTTTGCCTCTCTCTCTCTCTCTCTCTCTCTCTCTCTCTCTCTCTCTCTCTCTCTCCCCTTCTGTATCTGCCAGTTTGGGTTTGTGTGCACAGACTACAAAAATATGTTTGTTGTTGGTCTGTTGTTCCTTTCATTAGTGAATTCAACAAAGCAATCCATTGTGCCAGAGGAAGAAAGCAAGAAAGAGCTGACCAAAAAGGCAAAAAAGAAAACAGTAAGAAAGCAGTCAAGATCTAAAGAAGTGACATACATTGTGATACTGTAACTGTAGAAAGTGCAGAAATATTCCTCATTTATTTGGAATTGTGGGACTATAGTGGACCGCATTAAATGTCATTTCTTAAACAAGGCCATTTTAGGAACAGACATGGATGCTGGCAGTGTGTAAAAGACAGTGAAACAGAGAAGCCATCCAGGAAATTAATTAGTATTCGGTTATTGTGGCTATTATAATTACAAGCATTACAACTTGCATAATCACAAGGAAACTGACAACACAACACTAGAGTTTCAAAGGTTGATTACTGAAACCAGTAATATGTATTAAGTAAATGTTTGGTAATTCAATTCTACCACTGGTAATTTAACCTTACCACACATTCACTTGTTACAGAAATTAGACTGGCTCAGTAATCAACCTTTAAAACTCCAGCGTTGTGTTATCATATAACAGTACAACTCTTATTGTCAGTTTTCCTGCAATTATGCAAGTTGTGATGTTTATAATTGGTTATACATGTTAACTATTCAGTAACTGTGTATAACCAAAACCACTGACAAAAGCGTTGTGTTTCTCTAGACATCAGTAACCTGGACCAAAAATAAATGTGACATTTCACTAATCAGTTAGCGTTTGTGGGTTTTTATACAATAAACCTTTTTTTAACCTGAGTTTTAAATTGTAACAATAAAACTAGGACTCATATCGAGGCACAGTGTGTTATATCACAGCACAGTTTTAATAAGAAATCACAAACACTTTTTACCTGCTTCTGTGTCTGAATTGAATTCAGTCTCTCTTGTGCCAGTTAGAAAAACCGTTACAAATAAAGAGGAAAAGATGGTTGAATAGGCTGAGTGACTTGGAGAAAACTTTTTCAGGGCACATAATGCATTTATTCTATTCTATTCATTGTTCTGTGGCTCTACAAGTAAACGCTTTGTGTGTTCAAGGTAGATCCTGTGTAAAGCAATACTCCTTCCTGCTTTAATTAATCAGTTAAACAAGGTTTGCCAAGTAGTTTTACTTCTTTACTGCTTGTGATCAGATGAGGCAATATATAAAACAGGCATTTCATTATAGAAACTAAAGTTAAAATTAGATAGATAATTTTAGATAGATAAAAAGTTTAAACCAGGATTTCATCCATTTTGTCTTTGTTTCTGCATAAAATGAATGAAATGCTGTTTAAACTTTTTAAGAGCTCTTTATAAATTCTCAGCTGATAAAAGTAAAACCATCCAAACATGCACAAGATGAGCGTGTTTAATTCAGTTCACCGTGTCGTTTGGAGTTTCGGAATATACATCACAAAAGCCAACCAAAGGTATCATTTTTATTTTTGGTCCTTTCAAAAAAACTACAAGTTTGAACACACCCAAGTTGAGGTTAATGTTTTATAATAAGGATTTTGTGCAAAACTGAGATTTTTAAATTTCTTTTTCACCTTATATTAGTAGTAATTAAGAATGGAGTATTTTCGACTATTTTCTTTTTTTAATTTTAGATGACATCAGCACTCCACAGTCAGAAAGTGTGTCACTCAGAGACACAGACAGATACCCTAAAGCCACTTCTTGGAAGGACAGGATGCACAATCGATACACTTCGACTCCGTCAGCGCCTAATGTCCAAAGATGGACGCAGCAATGTGCGTGTGGAGCATGTGAGCGGGCAGCATGCATTATACCTGCGTGATCCGTGGACGACCTGTGTGGACATGCAGTGGAGATATAAGCTGCTTGTGTTTAGTGCAACCTTTGTGGGCACTTGGTTCGCTTTTGGCCTACTGTGGTACCTGCTGGCTCTTGTGCATGGGGACCTGCTGGGTAAGTAGCATCTGGACAAGCAAAAAATTTATTACACTTATACATGTATTGAATATAGTTGAAAATGTAAAAAGGAAAACAGCAAAGGAAAATGTGAAAAATTGTGCCTTTCTGTGCTCTTAATTTTTAGAGTTTGATCCTCCAGCCAACCACACGTTGTGTGTTATGCAGATGCAGACGCTAACAGGAGCTTTTCTGTTCTCTCTGGAGACACAGACAACCATTGGCTACGGTTTCCGCTGTATCACAGAAGAATGTCCATCCGGCATTGTACTTCTTGTCATTCAGCTTCTCATTACCACCGGCATGGAGATCTTCATTACAGGAACCTTCCTTGCAAAGGTGTATGTCAGAATCACTAAGTGTATTTAGGACCAACTAAAGAGTTTGATGCCCTAAAAGTTGGTGGAAATGATTTTTAACTAATACACTTATTGTCAGGTCGCTCGCCCCAAGAAACGCGGAGAGACGGTGCGTTTTAGCCGGCATGCTGTAATAGCCATTCACCACGGGAAGCCATGTCTTATGATTCGGGTGGCCAACATGCGTAAGAGCCTCCTTCTGGGCTGTCAGGTAACTAACTAAAGGGGTGGGGTGGGGGGTTGGTCTACTACTCTATGTTCCCCACCTAAATATACAGTATAAAAAATATCTTGTCCTAACCCTGTCAAAACTTGAAGAAATACGCATAACAGATTTTTTAAAAACTGTGTGTTTTGTGCCTGAGTAATATACTAAGCTGCTCTGTACAGGTGACTGGAAAGCTGCTCCAGCGTTGTGCACCTAAGGAGGGTGAGACAGTGCGCCTAGACCAAAAGAATGTCCCATTCAGTGTGGACACAGCCAGTGAAAGTCCCTTCCTTATCCTCCCTCTTACTTTCTACCACACTATTGACAATGACAGCCCTCTCCGAGAATGGGCTACCAGGGGTACATTTACATTTATCCTTCCCATAAAATGTGTATCAATATTTGTAATTTATATAAATGAAAAAGGGGAATTACCTGACACAATATCTCAGTTACTAGCTCTGCTCTTCACTTTCTGTCACTGACTTTCTCCCTGTATCTCAGGTATTGGATGGACCGAGCCAGAGCTGGCTGATTTTGAGCTCTTGGTCATGATGAGTTCTACCGTAGAGCCGACATCTGCTATGTGCCAGGTGCGCACGTCCTACCTACCTGAAGAGATTCTGTGGGGCTATGAGTTCCCACCCATCGTCTCTCTGTCTCCGATGGGGAAATACGTTGCTGATCTTGCCTACTTTGACAAAGTTGTACGGGCCAAGACCCCACCCATAGCCACCAGTCAGCAGGGTTACCATCGAAATGAAGAGAGTGGAGATCCAGAGAAGATACAGCTGGAACAGAGTTATAGAGAAGCAGGACAAGAAAGAGCAAGGGGAAGAGATGGAAGTCCATCAGGAGTTAGAATAAGTAATGTGTGAAGGGTTATAGCAGATGCACACACACACACTATCACACTCAGTGGCACATGTCCTAATATAAGTAACAAAATGCAGTGATCCTTTTAGAGAAAGATTAAAAGAGTAAGACTTAAATCTTAAACTACTCATAACACTTGAACACCATAAGTACTAGAATAGTATTTTGTCATTTAGATACAGTGCATTAAACTACTATGTATAAATAAGCAATATTTAACTTCACAATACGAACTATATCTCCCTCTATTGGCCATACTTATTAGTGACACTAGAAAAAAAACCCCAATGTAACAGGTTGTCCCTAAAAATTATTTTAATGTAAGTGTTAAATTATGTGGCATTTAAAATAGTTCTAAATGTTTAACATTTGAAATTTTTGGTTCTGAATTCTTAGACCAAAAATATTTAGTTTTTATAAATACAGATTTAAGTTTTCAAGATAAAATTAAAAAAATATATATGTTCAAGTAAAATTCAATGTTAAAAAAATACAAAGTCGAAATATTAAATTAAATGGTCATCCACAGGAAAGAGTAGATGATCCCGGAAACGTCAAACAAACCATTTTGCCATTCTCGCAGAACAAAGTGACATATTTATATTCGTTTATAAGAAACATCTCCATTTGATGAGAAATTCGTTGGTCTGTGTTAAATAACAGGCACAAAACTCAGTGGTGTGCAGTCAGGGCCAGCAAGGCCTTCTCTGCTGCCTAAACACTATCACTAACCCACATTTACAACCTAAAATCTAAAATTTGTGTTATGAAATTGTATTAATTTATTCCCAAAAGTTTATTCTCTTTATTTTTCTTGGCTGCACTGCTTTCAGTATGTGGATGTGGATGTTAGATTTTTTTGTCCAATCAGATTTTAGTTTCTATGTGCTGCCATGTTATAATGTTATAATCTGTCCAGGGCCTTCAGAATCAGTAGTGCTGCCCATGTAACTTAATCTATATTAGCAGTGGCAGATTGCTAATTGGTTAATATTATTAAAGAAAGTTTCTTTAACCAATTAGATTTTAAGTCCCTGCTAGCTGGCGTACAATGACGTAAGCATTTTCCGTACTCTGGTTGGTTGATCAGCCCAGTTGAATTGGAGTTTTTACGCCCACAATGGCTGATGGAGGAGGAAAAATTGACCGGAAAGGTTAGACATTATGAGAAGAGTTCGATTAACCCCAAAGATAACTAGTTTGTCTTAGCCCAGGAAAGAGTTTATTTACCACTTCTAGACCAGTGCGACGACCGGTAACGCTGGCCTACAGGCTTCAAATGTATTATATACATATATTTATGTTGAATTTTTTATGTTTTTGTGAAAGATAAATATTGATAAATATTGATTCTAAACTGCTCCAGATGATGTACATGGCACAGTTGAGGTTGTAGTGCAGAGGTTTAGAGTTTTCTTAACAGGGTATCTTGCTTTAATAAAAATGGTTTTCACCCTCAACCGTGTTATATTGCGTTTTTGTATAGTATTAATAATTTCTATAATTGTGACATGATAGTGGTGGTATTAAGAGGTGTATCAGTCAGGTAAGTCCCCACTGAAGGTCCAGGTACCAAATGCAAACTAATGCACACAAACGTGTCCTTGATCTTGATATACAATTACTACTAAACACCTTTAAATAAGAAAATAAAAAAATGTGAGCTGTGATTGAAACCCTGCACTTCAACTATGATGGGCAAAAGCGCCACCACTGTGATTACGTCACAGTTCATGATGTTCAAGTCTTCATCTCAAAGCACAGTTTATAAACACAATAATCACACCAAATAAACTTTGAAACAAACCCCAGAGATCTCTTAGACAAACGTTTCACAATCTGGGAACGATAACCTAACATATAAATATTAAATTATACATGTCTAAGAATCACGTAAATGGCAAAATGATTCGTTCGACGTTCCAGGGATCATCTGCTCTTCCCTGGGAACCGCCTTAGATGTAGGAGCTAAATTCTTCTTTTTACATTTTTTTTTAACATTCGGAATTTAATGTCCCCAAATTTCTTTAAAAAAACTTTAATCTGTATATTAAAAAAATGAATATTTGCTGTATAGAAATCCAGAACGAAAAACTTTCAATTGTTTAATATTCTAAACTATTTCTAATACTACATCATGCTCAGCTTTGTTAAATTACACCTGTCAATATTTAACATTTTTTTACAACTCAAATTTAAATAGTTTTGTATATATTTTGTCATAGCTCCATATTTAATTATGCTAAATGTATAATTTATAATCACGATAACTATCACAAAAAGATAATAAAGGTCATAATGTAGACTGAAATTGTATAAAGATGTTTCGATGTGAAGTTTAGTCATGTCAGGTGAATTCGTAGGTTATCAGGAGTCATAATAATGCTGAATGCTAAAGGTACAGACATAATAACAATTCAATTATTAATATCTTCATAAATACAAGTTAAACCCTATAAGGCAATAGACACCGCATAGAAAGAGTTTATAAATATATCAAATCGAGCTTTTCCTAGCTTTTCCTTTGGAAGATTTTCAAACAAACCACAACATAATACAATGACAGAATAAAATATTCACAAATGATTGTTTGGCATCTTGAGTTAACTTTCACTTACTTCTTTTATTTTACTAGGTTTGAATTTTATTACTTTGTACATAAGCCAAATTCACGTACTCATTTTAGAATGTATGTATGTCAATATTTAATACCACATTTACAAAAAAAATCCTCCTATCGCTGGATTTCATCTAAATGAAAGTTAGGTTTAAACATAGCAATCAAAAAAATATATTGAATTTCTCATTTAGTAGCACTTCATATTGTGTTTGCAAATTTATTCAAAAAAGGAGAAGTGCATGGGAGGACAAACAGGCTTTTCAGCTTTCAGAAATTACACCTTCACACAACACATTAACTAGAAATATTTTTGTTTCTTTCATTTGAACATAGATCTATAAATCAGTTAATAAGGGGTCCACTTGTTTTGGATAGCAAAGCTGATGTGTGACCCGTTCAGCAGCATCCAACCAGGATAACACAGGCATCATTCACGGCAGTAAACAACGACTCAATCATGATCCTCGGTTTTTATCAGAGACATAATCTGAATATGAAAATTAATGAGGCTGCCTCTAGCCTATATGCAAAATAGCCAGCTGTATGAAAAGAAGTTAAACTATTATGCACATAATATTCCAAGTTCAATTAAACATTTCCTATTTTATTCATTTATCCTCAGAAGCCACTTTATTATTCTAGGGACACAGTGGTGAAAATGTTTTGACCAGATTTTATTGAAAAAGTGTTAATGCAAAAAAATCTTTTGTTGTCATTTGTGCGACCAAAAACGGTTCACAAAAAGTTTTTGTCTCCCAAAATTGGATGTTTGCAGTTTCAGTGGAAAGAGATGGCTTAAACCCAAAGACATGTGGATTTAATTTAGTGAATTTGAGGTATTGAAATACAACAACAACGCATATTTTTTTTAAGTGCAAAAAATGTGAAAGGAAAGGTCATTCTGTATTCTGTAACCTGGTGGTCTGTCTAATCAGGTTAATCCAATTGAGAGCAAGAGACAGATGCATCATAGAGGTCACAGTACAGCATCTCTTGTATTTTCCTAATCATAAATCAATTGCATCATTATCAGGAGGATTTGGGTCGATTTTGTATAATAAGTAATTCATAGCTTATATATTCGTTTCAGCAATCAGGTCCCTTGTTCACTGCTTAGATACCAAGCAAAAGTGTATTTCTCTGTATTTTAACTCGTTACACGGAACATTTTAGGAGAACTAACGTTCTAATTCTAGCTACACTTTAGCGCACGGTTGACATTGTTGTGGTCAATACGTTCAATTAGATAATTATTAGGAAAAACAATAAATATTGATGCATAGACTCATTAACCCTATTTTGAGTATTGCCATTATAAATTAATTCTAATAAAATAAATAAAATACGCACAGTGAAAAAAAAGAGTTTATATTTATTTAATGTCCACCATTTGTGCTAATTAAAAGGCTTTTGTGTGAAGATTAACTGTATGACGTTTCGTTTTTATTTGTTCCCATTATTTTCTTGCTACAAAATAAATAGGCCACAATTTTTATGCCAAAAAAAAAAAGCAGGTGCGTAAAATAAAATCTAAATCAGTTCTGCAACGCGGATGAAATGAGCTCACTGCGCATGCGCACGTGGTCGCTGGCACTTCAATAAAAACCGGATTTGCATTGAAAGCACATTTTCAGTCTTTGAAAGCTGTCCAACTTTGTTTAGTATTTTTTCTGTAATTGCTATTAGGCACATATTATTAAAACATTATAAGAAGCTGATCGTTGTTTTTATTAATATGAGGAAAAAGATCTTTGTTCGTTTAAAAACACTTTCGACACAAAGGACCGTTAAGGTTTGACTCAATATATAAACAAAGACAATTTAACATTCTTATTGGGCACCGATTAAACCGGATCTGGGACTGGATTCGATCCGGATTGCGGTTTTTTAAATCTTTTATGACATTAAGTTTCTTGATCCCCAGCAATGCGAAACATCACTGAATTCCTTTTGTTATAATTTTACCTAAATTACTAGATAATGAATTAAATACATATTTAATATATATTTTTATATAGTTTTTATTTATTTAGTATCTAAACAGACTCTTTTAAGAAATTACTTTCAATTGAAATGTCAAAATAAAATATAACATTTTTTCCTTGTCTTTTTTTAAACTAAGCAATCAGTATAATAACTTTTCTAAAATATTTATTAAGTAATGAAATACTCGCTTTTACTACACCTGATACTCATGAACTAATAATAAGGCCACCATTAACTGCTTCACAAGACCCACAGAAGTTCAAAACAAGTTTATAAATCTGAGGAACTCAATAGGCTAATTTAATAAATGAAATGCAACTCGCTTATTAAGCCAGGAGAAATATATGGTAAAGAAATACAGAAATATAGAGATAAATAAATATAAATAAACAGGACAGAAAATGTATTTGCCATGCTAATTCTTGAGATTATATATGTATAAATATATCTTAAATTATGTTCATTTAGTTTATTTGTTTGTTCTTTACTTTAATTTAATTGTTTCTTTTGGCTGATCTGTTTACAAACTCGGTGATTTGTAGTTTGCAGCCTTTACACAGTGAAGCCCTCTAGTGGTTAAAGATGTGAAGCGCTCCTCTTCAAGGTGCAGTGATTTATGTTTTGCAGCAATATTTTGCGTCCGAAAATTGGTAAAAGCGTTTATTGTCCATATATTTAATGAAATGTCTGAGACTGCAACGCTGTATAACAATTGCAAGATTGTAAAAGATTGGAATCGATTCGTATAGAAATAATTTATACGTACATCAATCATTCTACAGCATGATTTTTAGGAGTTGTAGCTAGTTGTTTTTCTGTATAGTTTCTGTTTTGTTTAAAATATGATATTCCACACACACACATATATATATATATATATATATATATATATATATTTTTTTTGTTTTTTAAGATAAATTAACTAAAACTTGGTCTAAAAAAGACACACTTATGGAAGTGGATAAAACATAAATCAACATGAATATGCTATAATGTGTGGATTATTGTTATAAAACTTACATTCATTAAAAAATATTTCCAAAGACAATTCTATTTAAACCTATTGTGAATAACTATTTACATGTCCATGCATCGTAAATTATTATTATTATTATCATCAGTATTATAATTATTATCATCAGTATTGTAATTATTATTATCATGATCATAATAATAATAATAATTATTATTAGCGTGTGCTGTCGATATGAATGTTTTCAGTCATCCACATCAGATCACGCCGTTAAAATTTTTCGTGGTAAATAAAATTATATTAGCAGATTTTAAACTGGAATAATGGGTATTTTAGACTTTGTATTTTAGAAAAAAAAACGTTTATCGAAACTATTTTATAAGGAATGGCAACATAAAAAAAAATATGTCTCGATATAATTAAAACAATGTTCTTGGGTTTGTCCGGATACAGTGATGACCCTGTATCACTCCATCAGCTCTGGGTTAGCTAGAGAACTTCGTTTGCACTTCTCTTATATAAGCAATTTTGTACAACATTTGTGATTTGATAATTGTGGAAAGTTTGTCTTTAGTAAAACCGAACAATTCCCGGACTTGCAGAAGCCAGGGAGAAGCCTGCATTCCGACTGGTGTTTATTGTACTGTAAATAGTGATGACCCTCATTCTTTCAATTCAATGGTTTCGGGGTGAAAGCTGCAGAGTTCAACTCTATTATAACTCTATGACAGGCTGAAAGACCGACTCTGCTTAATTTAATATAAATAGCCGAAATTCTGTTTTAATAAATGAAATAAGGATGAATTTATTGCAGAAGTGGATTAATTTGTATTATTAAGATTATTATAGCTCATGCACGGTATCAGAATTTAGATAAAACCCGCATTTGCAAACTTTTATTTCTATTTCTAATGCATATGTCGTCATTTTAAAATCTACAGTGACGAGTGGGATTTTAGGGTGGTAGAAATATTTATAACACCGAAATCACATTATTTTTTTATGTAAATTATTTTTTTTTTTGTCCAAAACTTTATTTCAGGAATTTTACACGAATTCGTGTTCGCCTACTGGCATATAATCTAAGAAATGTGTTTACAGTATTCTGGCCGTAAATAAAGCTGTAGAGAAGGTTATAGATTGAGTAGATATAAAGTTTGTTTTGATGCTCTGTGTTTTGAGAACGCTGACAGTCGCTATAATGTAAACACTTTATTTTCAGACTGAAATTTTAGCAGATCGCACTGACCTCTGACCTGTAACACAACAAACAATTACATCACCGATTTATTATTTACATATATCCAAAAAAAGGAAACTAAATTGGATTTTTGTTGAACTTGACACTAAACTTGACCTTGGATACCCGTTTATCGCCCCTGTTTAAATAAAGTTGCTTAAAATGTAGGATGATTATCTGATACTAACCTGTCACATAAGCTCCCTTAGCTATTAAAATTAAAGAGTTATTTTCCAGTAAAATAAGGAAATATCGACGTTGACGTAAAGCAATGTTAATATAAATAATAAGTTATAAATATGTACAAAATATAAATAATTAGTGAAATGGGCTTTTTAAGAGTATTTGTATTATATTGCAGATAATTCGAAAACTGATTGGTTCACATGGTATGACTGCGTTGCTAAAACGAAAGTCAAGATACAAATTTATTATTTATTTATTTATTCATGCATTTAAATAAATATTTTTCAATTTCGCTTAATTTAAATACAACTTACTTTTGTCTGTAATTTATAAATGCACTAAAAATTCCGTTTACTATTATGGGCTATATAATTTCGTTTTCATTTCAGGTTAAATTTAATTTTTTTCTTAAAGCCTTTAGTAATTTTCTTGACGCCTAATTACTGTATAATTACTTTTCACTTCAAACATGTATTGCATAATTGCATTTTTTTTCATTTACATTTAGGTTTATTTAAGATTAGCCTGGCAAAATTACATTTTATCACATACCTTATAATTTTTTTTGCTTGTTTTAAATGTTGCACATTTGCAACAAAAATAAGTATTACCTGATAAATGTTTAATAATTTTTTTTAAATTGTCAGCTATCAATATTAGCAGCAAGATAGAAGCTGCTGGTGGAGCTATTAAAAGTATAATGGTTGTCAGCGAATCTCCAAAACACTCTTATTTACTGTATAGTCAAAAAGCACATCTGTTCAAAATTCTCTAGAAAATTACGAAATAGGAATTACAATCCCCTCTAAATCAATGCAAAATTTTTTTGAAGACTAACCAGGGGGTTATGTCATACTTCTGCACATCGAAAATATTAATCTACAAAGAAATATTTCACCAAAGTATTTTATTTAAAATAAGTGCCGATTTAACATGGTCCCAACAATGTCAATATTTCAATAGAGTATCAAAAATATATATAAACGAAAAAATGTCTGGCCTGGTGATTTTTTTTATATTTTTTTAAAAACATAGAATAATTTGTCAGGATCTAAAAAGCTATAATGCCAGTATTCTAGAGAGCTAATCTACGATGGGTGGAGTCAACAACAGACTGGGGCTACTTTGGGGCTCAAAATAAACATATAAACATTTTAGATTCATTTTATCAAACACTGGATAAAGCTGAATCTGGAGTATCGGCCTCAATTTAATGTACTTAATTTGTGTATATTTGCATGTGCGCGCTGCAGGTCACACGAGCCCCAAACTAAAAATTATACAAACTGTCTGCAAATGAACACCCTTTGTGCTCATATCAACTAATCGGTGACAGGCCCTGTGGCAGTTCATTCAGTTTCGTTGGTGTTTATTATAACTGCACGAGTTACTCAATGCTGCAACTAAAAAAATATAAAATTAAAAATTAAAAAAAGCGGAATCTGCATTTCAGAGCCGCGTGTTTAGCGTTTGATTACGCATTGTAAAAAATGATCGTCTATCAACTGAAGCTCTTCAAGTCTTAATCCAACCCAGGGGATGTTTTAATGTTTCTTTTCGAGCTACTCTGTTTCTATTCCGTGTGTAAACCTGGAAATGGAAAAGAAATCTAGCAGAGATCTCCCAGGCGGCCTAGAAAACGTTCACAACACACGTCAAGCAGGTCCCAGTGTTGTTCCTCTCGTTTCCGCTTAAATGTCAATCCGAGAATGCAAGGATGAATGTTTGGCTTCGTGGTCCCAGTATGAGTAGAGATCGGTGGGCTGACGCGCCGCGCAAGCGAACTGGAGCCCCGCCGCGCTGTTGCCCGGTACGGGGGAAGGCGCGGACGCCGCTCCGCTTAGCTGCTGTGCCTGGTGCTGGTGATGGCTCACGCCGTTATAAGAGTTCATGACGTTCGGAAGCATGCGCGAGTACGGGTTGTAGGACGCGGTGGAAAGGCCTTTCATGTTGATGGCACTAACGTCGCCACTCGCCATCTGGCACGATGCGTAGGACGACATGGGCGGCGGAGGCGGCGGAGGAGGAGGCTGAGCGAGCGGCCAGGCGTTGCTCATAAAGCTCGGTTGGATGTATTTTGGAGGTGACAGGTAGCCGTAACCGTCTGCGCCGAACAGGGACTTGCCGGGCTGGAAATGAGCGGCGGAAGGCCTGAACGGCCGCTTCATCCGCCGCCGGCGCCGGTAATTTCCCTTCTCAAACATGTCCTCGCAAGCCGGGTCCAGCGTCCAGTAATTTCCTTTGCGCTCTCCGCCACCTTCGCGAGGCACTTTGATGAAGCACTCGTTCAGGCTCAGGTTGTGGCGAATGCTGTTTTGCCAACCCTTCTTGTTCTTTTCGTAAAAAGGGAACTTGTTGATGATGTACTGATAGATTCCTGACAGGGTCAGGCGCTCTCCGAGCTCTCACGTATGGCCATGGCGATGAGAGCCACGTACGAGTAAGGCGGCTTCTGAGACGGGTCCGCTTTCTCCGAGCTCGACTCGGTCCGGACCGGCTCGTCCTTCACGAACTCTTCTGTCTTAACCGCATTGGTGTCGTGCACCATCAGGGCCATTGCGTCACCCTCTAAGCCGTGGTAAGATGCCATCGCTCCTTAAACATAACAAAAACAAACCAAAACATCAACACAAAACACAAATGGAGACAGGTTACAATAGAGATAAAAGGCACGGGCCACGCGAGCCACTTGTCTGTGCGCTCCTGTACCTGGTAATTTAGGAATTATGTCCTCTTCTTTGCATGCCTTTTAACGGCTGGAACTACTGAAACGCCATGGAAATGGTAAGAACTTCTCCCAAGATGCGTATGCTTTCCTCACAACTCCGTACTCCGTGTCCTCAAACTCCAAATTGCGCCGCGCACTTCTGCCGCTTCTTTGCTCTAATGACTTATTCGGCGCTTTCTTCTGCGTTTGGCGCATCCTATTCGCCCACAGACCTGCGCTCTGACGATACTGTGGGTTCCGCTTTCGTCACTCTCTCTCTCTCTCTCTCTCTCTCTCTCTCTCAACTAGCTGTTGTACAGGCGTATCAGTTTCTTCGTTTAAGGTAAAGTTGGCCACAGGCTTGCATAAACATCTGGAAAACTATGGACACATTTTCGTTAAGATTTGGCGATCCGATAGCCTTTTCAGAACGTCTTAACATGCTAAAGATAATTAAAATGAAACAGGTCTTAATGTAATAGTTTTGTGGGATTTGATTTTATAGCTCAGCTAATTACCCGGATAATTCTCTTATTTTGTGAAGTTGCTTTATTTTCAAGTTTAAAACAGGCTTGATTTTTCGGTAGTTAAAGAAAAATGAAAATCTTTTTTTTTGTTGTTTTTTTGCAAACCACCCATGAAGTGGCTCAGTGGATGACTCGTGCAAAGCATTGTGCTGTATGTCAACACTGTTCATCCACTCATCTGCTTTCAGACACAACAGAGGAATAGTAAAGGCTACTCTTATAACTTTATTCCTATAGTAGAATAGGCTGTGGTTGTGACTTTCTATCATCATCATCATCGTCATCATAGCGATACCAGTTTACTGTCACTTTCAGGACACTAAAGTCAAGTCAAAGTTTTTAAAAATCCTCATCAACTCTTTCCTGTCTATATTTGACAAGCATATAGTGTACCTTTAAAGCTTTGCACCAAAAGCTAATTATGATCCACTAATATACCCTAAATCATATTAAAAATGCTATATTTTAATTTGAGATTTTAAATTTAGGTTTATAGAAATGTACAGAAGCTACCCCATTGTCAAAGCAAAGTAGCGTTCAGTACGTATTGGTATAATAATAATAATAATAATAATAATAATAATAATAATTATAATAATCATAATAATAATTGGCCCAATAAAAATAACAGTAGCTGCTGCTATCATTTCATTTTCAAAATAAAAGCAAATTATTTTGTAAATTGTCTTTTACTAAGTTCATCCATTAAACATTAAATAAAATCCAGATTATAAAAGTGTTGATGCAAAAGAATGAAAAAGTTTTACTGATCCAGAAAGTTGCTGTTTCAGTTTCACAATCGATACTGCAAGACGTCATTTTTAAATCACTGCAAGCAAAAAAGTGTGATATTTTTGGGAGATTTAGACCGGTTTTTAAACTTCCTGCCTTCTGCTTTGAAATGAGGATGTTTACGGTTCAGAGTGCAGGAATGCGGAGGGATATGAGCTCTGCAGGTCAGCGGGACAGCGCACATCTCCTTTATTTTATTTAGCCGGGACTGATTTTGGGCTACTATACCGCAGTGATGAGAAAACCATAGCGGGATATAAATCATAAGATCAACAAAATATCACACTGGATATTACTTGAGATTAATTAAGATGATGCATGAGTTTAGTAGATTATGTTGCTGTCGCCTGTATTATTTAAAGAAAGTGCAACTAGTTGTAAAGATATTGACATGATCATGATGGTAGTTATATAAATGTGTATGCCTTTGTTTAGGGTTTTTAGGATAAAATGGACTCTCCCTACAGGATTTTTGTGTTCTTCATGACTTCTTGCTCCCATTAGAGCACTAATGAATTGACGGGCGCTTCCTCAGTTTGTAAAGCCCAGGATTGACCTCTGCCTTAAATTACAAAGCTGTACACTCTTCCTGAAGGTGCTGCTTGGTGTGTCTGCTTGCTTTGAGAGTACAGGCCATGTTTACCTTTCTTATCAGTGACAGGAAACTTATGGGAAGCTCTGAGGCTTTCTTCCAACAAGTCGCCTGTCAAATTGCTATAATGCATTGCACCCTGGGAAAAGAAATAAATCCTTAGCACACTAAATGTGGGACAATTAGGCTACTTTATTTGTTGGAGGGATAGTTTAAAGTAAACAGCAGAGGTTGCTTTTTTGGTTTGTTCTTGAACTACATAATCATATATTCTGGTTTATTTAGCAAGAGAACACATGATTTATAACCAACAGAAAACTAAACAAATATTTTAAAACTTAAAATATTCCACATTTATCCAAGCTCTAAAAGTCTCAAACATAGTTTATATGACGTACAATGTGCCAATATAACTAAAAGTGTTTGAGTGTACATTGGATCATAATCTAATGATGACTGGCACTTTTACATATTTGAATGGCTTATTGAAATAACTTATTTCCAAACTTTATGAAAGTTTAAGAATATACAAAGAAAAAAAAAATCCACTTTTTTGCCACAATTTGCTGTCAGATGAAAAAAAGTCATAAAAATTTAATGTTACCTTTTACACATATACTATAGAAATTTATTCCATTAAAAAAAAAAAAACAGTATTATACATTAAATAGTAAAAAAAATAGTTATAGTTAAACTTATAACTAGTTTTTTTTATTGTAAACCATGTTATTCATTAAGACATCGTGTTATTTCCATGCCCCAACATTTCCATGTTTAAAAATCAGAAGTCGCAATCATTTGAATAAGGACACTCACTGGTTCCTTCTTGGTTGTCGTGACATGGTACAAAACAGTGAAAAATTTGTGCAACCACACCTAAAGCGAGGTGGCTTAAGCCATAAAAGCCTGAGTCTAACTCTCAAACAGGTTCAGTGATACATACAGAGCTTTTAGGGGGTTTGATCCTCATCTGCCACATACATCAGCAATCAATCGTAGTCTTTGATGGCGTGTTCTCTGGCCCGGGGAGGAAGCTTTCTTGCAGCACTATTTCTGGCCCGCTTACACTCCTTTGTTTCTCTAGTGGAGCAGGTGAAGGTGCCTGTGCAGCTTTGATCAAGAAAACCAGGTCTTTGTAAACAAGTCCCAACATGGTTCAGTCAGATTCAACCTTGCAGTTAGCCAGCACCTTTTCCTGAGCAGACTGAACAGACTGCATAGAGGAATAATAAGATTACGACCAATCTTTTCACGAGACAACTCTTCTGAAAAGCGTAGAATTATATAATAAGGATAGAATGTAAGAAGCCACAAGACAGTTGAATTCATCAGTCATATTGCTTAAAAAGTTTTTATAGAAATAGATTTAACAATGGGTCCAACTATACGATGAAGCACAGGGTCACAGAAAAGTGCTGAATTTAATATGGCTTTAAATTTTATTGGAAAAAAATGAAGCAAATAAAAAATTGCGGTGAGGTTTTATAAACAATTTTTCTTAAACAGCTTCTAGTTACAGAAAATAATAACAGGAAATGACTTGTTTTGTAAATGACCTATACCATAAAATGTAACTCCATATGATTGACACATACCGTGTGTTGTTTATTAATAGATGTAATCAATAAAATATCAAAGTTTACAAATTACTGTAAAAGAGGAATTCCAGGATGTGCTGTCATTGGAAAATAATAAAAAATTCAAAGCAAAAAAAATAAAATCTCTTTCTGTTTAAAAAAAAATGAAACAATTTTTACATCACTTCATTGATGATTTTTTTTTTTAATTTATGTTCTATTGGCAAAAATAACAGTGTGTCAGTTTTTTGGTGATTTTATTATGCACATGCATTATATAATATATAGTAAAGCTTTCAAGTCACATTAACGTTTCACCTTAATCTCCCACATTGGACTGGCAATGTTTTGGCGGCTCACATGCACGGTGTTGACAGGCTCATTTTACTGCCATGTGTTCACACCCCTTTACTGAACAGGTGCACTGCCCTCATCTTTCTGTCTTTCTTTCCTCAAGTGCAGTGAATATTTATAATTTTCTTCCTTTTCATTGATACCTGAAATGTTTCCAGTTTTAAAGTGGGTTAAAAAAAAGAAATTCATAGATAAATTTTTTCTTTGATTATTTGGTTGAAATGAATTTCTTTATACATGGAGACCAATGAAAAAAACATATAAGACTTTACTTAATGTTAAAACAGTGTGAAGTAAATGTACAGGTTAAATATGACGCATCAGATCCAGACAATCTCAGTGAAACAGTTTAAAGTTCTTAGCATAAGTGGCAATAATATTTACAGTTCTTGACACCTGCTGTGTAGCAACTTATTAAAAAAAACTCGTCATCACACACCTGAATTACATCAAACATAAACTTAAATGTTTTTGGTATCCATAGGCAAATAACATAGAAGTGTTTCATACCTAATGCTCCAGTACGTACTTTGCACAGAGCAGTGGTCTCAGAAGTTCTCTATAAAAATGTTCTCTGAAGCTAAAAGTCTTCTCTATCCAAGTACAGGGAACACTGCAAACCTCAAAATGGACCTGCCAAATCAGCATGGAAAAAAATTTACTAACAGAGACGGGATTTTGAATGTTATGTCATGTGCGGTTAGGCACATCCACTGGAAGTCGTTGCTGCCAGGCGAGGCAAGTTCCTGAAAGGCTGCCTCTGTGTGCGGCTAAGCGGCGGGTGACGGCAGAGGCCACGCGCACCCTGCTCACGATTCAATGTCCTGTTTATGTTAAACCTCAGTGCAGTCTTCCTGAGGGAAACAGGACCAAACGGATTTGGTGGTCTTAGACTTATCTTATCATGTGTGTGTGCATTTGTGCAAAAGTTTAATACAAAGCACAAACAAAAACATACAATCTCGTCATTCTGATTACTTAATACGTACAATTACTGCAAAAGAAAGCGTGTAATTTATCTGATACTCAGGTAATATGAGAGGATCAGAGTTCGTGTATGTGTGTGTGTTCAGTATCCATGTGCGTGTTTGGAAGTTCATAGAGGGACCGGAGGGACGGCCGGTGGCATGCAGGTCACCCCCTGTTGGGGGCAGTGGAGGGTCATCTCGCAGCAGGACCTTTCTCTTGGGGGTCAGGCTTCGGCTGCAGTTCTAAGCAGAGGAAGGAGCTGGGGCGACCCCAGAGAGAGGGACCCCAGCAAGGAACGGCCCTGGTCAATGTGTTCTCAATCATAGGAAATGCAAACAAAAAAAGCAGAGCCTGAATTAAGTAAAGGCTATGTAGGTCCCCCCCTTCCCCTCTCCAGTAGAACCACCCAGAGCCCAGCACATGGCTCTTACCTCCTGGAGAGGGGGAAGAAAGAAAAAGAAAAGAAGGAAAGGAAAGGTAAAAGGATAACAAACACCTTTCTTGTTAACAAGGCACAGAAGCATCAGGTTCGCCAAGTCTCCCTTGCCTTTCTCTATTTTTTCACTTCATCCCTTCTGATTCTACCTTTGCCTTAATCTTCTCCCTTCTGTGTGTGTATGTGTGTGAGTCTAAGAGTATGATGAGGATTTACCCCCTGTGAAGCAAAACAAACAAATACAGAGCTTAAAGTGGTGCCGCCACTAATGAATGACAGATGAAATGAGAAAAAGAAAACAATTACAGTCAGGGAATAGTGGAAACGTAATACACAGGCTTTAGCAACAGTCAGCACATAAGTAGAACAAAGAAAAAGACACTAACTGAGGTTACTTATGTCTTATGGTCTTTGTATATCTCCTGACAAAATTATACAGGCTTTTTGAATAAAATATATTTTTTTTGTATTTGTGATTCATGGATGTTTAGATTTATGCATTCTTTTATTGTAAAAAACATTATTTATTACAATATTTCATAGAAATAATCATTCAAATTTGTCAATTTTAAGCAGTGGAAATCGTTTTTAAATGGAAATTTTACACAACAGTATGTTAATTTTAAGGTTTAATACATTTGATTTTAGATTAATGGCATAGTTCCTTCATTAATAAATAAAAAGGTATAATTTTGCTTTTTATTGTGTTTTTACACCTTTAGAGTACTCATATCAAATAAACTAACATCAAGTAAACATTTGTTATACAATATTCAATATATTATGGATTAATGGTAATTATTTAATTAGAAAGTTATTTGTCATTTAAAATAATTTAGAATGAGTTACAGACACGCAACAGAAGTAGGAAAAACTGTCTTTGTCATTTATAAGGTGTCTCAATAAAATAAACCATAAAGCCTGCATTAGATTTTAGATGGTACTAGTTGTCAACCACTAGTTCATAGTGGTAGAATAATTAAAACACTAGCCATCAACCCGTCCTAACAATAACAGACTGTTCTTAATGGATTTGCTTCAAGTTTTAAGATTAATAAAAGATTAATAACAGAATATTAGGAATTGGCTTTCAGAGCTGCAGTGCGATGCCACAAATATGTCTCAGAAAAAACAAAAATTAAACAAACACCTCTTTGGGTGAGTTGAGATCGTGTGATAATGTAATGCGCTCGTTGGCTTCCAAATTAATGTCATCGCCTATGCCAAGACAACTGACAACAGGTTCTGTCAGTGTCTGAAAATTTGGATAAAAATCTTAGTGTTAAAAGCTGTTATGATACTCTTCTAAAAGCCACCAATAGGAGACATGCACAATGATGTTACAGCTAAAGATACAGTGCCACAACCCCCCCCCCCAAAAAAAAAACAATGGACCAAAACCTCAACATCACAAGAATTAATCTGTTTGATTGATGATGTAAGCAGATCATATGGACTATTATTATTATATTCTCTGACATGATTAAGTTCAATTACAATAAAATTTTATTGTGATCTCATACAAGTAGTAATAAGTAGTAAAACTGTCTGCACAACAAAAGGAAGTTGTAGATTTTAAAAACGACTGAATGTAGAAAATCTGTCGCTGGTGTCTGCTTCGGGCCGAGCAGCTGTGCTTATAGGTTGATAAAAACAGAACAGATCTCAGCAGGCTGCATTCCCAGAGCCTTTCCCTGTGGATTAGAGCTAACAAACTGCTGCTGTGAGGCTTTACATGAATTCAGTAATAACTGGTGGCCGTCCTTATAGCTCTGATTGCTGCAGAAGTGGATAAGGTGGGCTAGGGTGGGGTTGTTGAGGTAGGGAAAAAAGTGGGGAAGTATGTGGGGATGAGCGTGCACCATTAAAACAGAGAGAACTCATTCAGAACTTACACCGTTGAGGGCAATCAGTCTTTTTCACACATGCTGCCACGACATCATTCTCTTTTTCCGTTCAAGCGTGACAAAAGCAGGGGTACCGACAGCTTGCTTCTGCCATGTGAACGACCTCATGTTTTGTCTTACCTTGCTGATAAAATGTGATTAAGGTAAAGAGTGCTGCCGTTGCACCACTTGGCTTCACACTTTTTTGAATGAGTGCCAGTTAGCTGAACGATGACCTTCGCATAGTCCAAAAAAATGAACCAGGCTGCTGGATTGACAGCACAGCTTCCTTGAATTAACACAGCCGAGTTCATCGGTTCAGGTTAATGGCACTCGTTCACTAACTCGCGCAAAGAGACCCACATGGATCTTACCGCACATGTGGAACAAAGGCTTTTTATTTTTAACACGTGCCAGTGCCATTTCTGGTCCATAAGTAAAGTTTGTAAATTGTGTTTTGAAGCCATATAGTAGAGGTATGTAATTAACTTATTTAGGGGCTGTTGATTGGAGGACGGCCAAGCTGCCACAGGGTGCTCCAAGGGTGCCGTATCATTGCTGACCCTGTGCTTTAACCCCCAATCACAACTGGGATTTGCAAAAAAAAAAAAAAAAAAAAAAAAATATATATATATATATATATATATATATATATATATATATAATATATATATATATATATATATATATGTGGCAAATAAAGACTTACTGACTTATTTCTCTAGTTTTATTAATCATTTTATTTAATTCAGGGTTGAAGTAGATCCTCTATCCCAGAGTTCACTAAACCTTAGTCCTGGAGAGCTGGGGTCCTGCAGAGTTTAGCTAGTTAAACACACCTGAAGTAGCTTAATGTCTTGCTAGGTATACAAGAAACTTACAGGCAGGTGTGTTAAGGCAAGTTGAAACCAGGACATCGAACCTCTAGGAACGAGCCTGGTGACCCCATCTCTATCCCATAATTGTTGAATGAGATGTGAAGACAGCCCTGATGTAACACACATACTGTCAGACTGTCGCTCTAAAGAATACAGAGAATTACATATGAAGTTATTCTTTATATTATGCTGTTTGATTTGAATTATATTATATTAGCCTGTCTCTCAGTGCCGCAGAGATGCGGTGGCTATCATAGCAAGCAGAATTTATTTTAATCTCCAAAGTGCCACCCAGCAGGTCCCATCCCCAATGTTAAATGCCACCAGTCCCAGCGATAGTGAATACTCTAGACATAACACCGCTCAGTTTGTTTAGAATTCCAAGTGTCATTTTATCGCTTTCCTCAGAACATCGGCTAGGCGATAAAAATGGTGCGACTCATAACAACCGCGAAGTAACTACCTCGTTTCTCATCACCCTGAATTACAGAAAAATAAATTATGATACTATTATTGGTATCACAAAAGGTAATTTTCGTGACCATGCCTATCTGAGCCCAAACACTTGACTGCTCGCCTCACTGCGATTTACTGGTAAGCTCTAGTGAGTCATATGTGACAAAATGTTTACTACAGTTTAATCTTTCTTAGATCTCATTATGCACAGTTGGCAAGATAATAAGAAAGGGGGTTTTCGGATAGTTCATTATACAGACACAATTGTCAAAGCAGTAATCATTTGTTTGGATCATGACATTCTTGAACACTTAATTTACAGAATGAACCTTTTAAAATAATTTTAATTATAATTATAATAATTTTATAGTCTAAATTTGTGGACAATTTGTTCAATTGATTACTTTTTTTTAAATCAGCAGCATGCTTAAATAGAATGTAATATACATTTACATATGCACAAAAAGGGTCAGCAGTCACTTTATTAGGAATACTTGAGCCCCTAAGCATGATGTGGCAGTCTGGTCATGCCTAAACAACTATGATCCAGGTCAAGGTCAGTGTTTTTAACACTATTGGTAAACCTTTGCTTACTGTAACCTGAGATTCCTGTCCTTTGCCTAACTAGATCCCCTTGTACCTTTTTTTTTCTTCAAGGTTTAACATTTTTTTTTCTTCAAGGTTGTACAGAGTGGCTGTTTGACTAACTGTAGCCTTCCTGCCAGCTTGAACCAGTCTGACGATTTTGCCTACGACCTCTCTTATCAAGACATTTTTAGCTTTCAGAACATCCGCTTGCTTATTTTTCCCTTGCTATCCTGTGTAACCTCTAAGCGAACCCTAAAGCTGTGAATAGACTTCTTGATTATAGTCACTAATATAAGATTAACCTGATTTAAATGTTTGGAGTGAACAGAGTATGTTCCCACAAATTTTGCTAACATGCTTTAAGCGTTGTGTAAGTGTAACAACAGAACAATCGTAAATGTTTAATATAATTAATTGTTATTACTTAATATGTTAATGGAAAATGTCAAAATGTCATGTTATTCACACCTGATGAACATTTTCAAAATGTTTAGAGAAAATGTTCTTTAAAACAATACCAAATAATATAAAGTTCAACCATTTTCGCATTTCAAACATTAATATTCATTATTTGAAAGCAACATCAACATTTAAAAAAACTTCTCAGAACATACATTTTATCATAGATTGTATTTGCATTTTTTTATGCATTGCTCAGCGGCCACATGATTGGCTGATTAGACGATTGTATAAATTGTTTAAAGGTGTACAGGTTATTCTAATAAAGTGTAAATTATGTGTTTTTAACCATGTCTTAATCAGATTCACTAATATTAAATTACGCCTGATTTTTATGTTGGGTGTGAACATAAACTTTAGACGCCTACCCAGCTAACAGAAAATGTTCCCACAATTTTTGCTAACATGCTTAAACTTTGGCTAAATGTTAGGACAGAATTGTAATTGTTTGCAGAACATTCTCATAATGTTATTAATAGTTATTAGTTAATATGATAATATAGATCATTGATCTTGGAACGTTCTAATTGTGTTATTTAGACTTGATGAAAGTACTCAAAATGTTAAAAGAAAAATGTTCTTAAAAAATACCAAATAACAACCGTTAAATAAAGTTTAAACAATGTTAAGCAAACTGGACATTTTAAAAACGTTCTCAGAACATACATTTTATCATAAATTGTATCTACATGTTTTTATGCACTATTAAACGTCCACATGACTGACTGATGAATTGTTTAAAGGCATACAGTGTTTGATGAGTATAAAATAATGTCCTCCATAAATCGCTCTTGTCCAAAATAGGTCTACATTAAGAGATACTCTTACTAAGAGCAACTTACATTTACCAACTGAGCATGGTGGTGCCAGGAATTAAACCTATCATCTTCCAATCTGCAAGCTAACAACTTAATCACCTAGCTATTTATTCCTAGCTTGTCCCTTATCCAAGAATACATAAATATGAATTATATCACTATAGAGAAGTTCATTCATTTATTCATCCTCTATACTCGCTTATTACCTAATTTGGGGTCACAGGGATCTGCTGGAGTTGCCAGTCCATCGCAGGGCCATACACACTCACACTCACTCCTATGGGCAATTTAGGATCACAAATTAAGCTAACATACATGTTTTTGGACTGTGAAAGAAAAGCGGAGTAAACCCACACAAGCATATGGAGAACATGCAAACTCCACACAGAAAGGCTCCTGCTGGCCAGGGCCATTTTTGCTGTAAGGCAACAGTGCTAACCACTGTAAGTCACCGTGCTGCCCCCACTATAAAAAAGTGTGTCAGCGAAATGAAATGGTTCTGTTAATGCCCTATGAGTGTGTTCACCTGGTAATATTCCATTAGCATGGAGGCAGAGCTTTCTCAGTGTTCCCTATCGGACGCTAAGACCCTCATCAGTTCACTGTGTTCTGCCTGTATCTTGGTACACGGTGTCACATAGGAACAGCAAAGTGTGTGTTTGTGTGTTAGCCACTTCAGGCCTATCCTTCGGGAAAAAGACTCCCACTTGCTTCTTATCGGCTGTTGACATGCAGAAGCCGGCAGACTTGGTCATGTCAGCTCTGCTGATATGCTCGCGTGGCATAGTTAGCGATAAATACCATACTGAGAAAATTCTCCAATAAAAATCTTCTCACAACACTTGTCCTCTTTGAAAGATTGAATGATAGCTTGTTATGATTTGCCATTGAGTCGCTTTGTTACAGTGTCTAAGTAGTTCTTCTTAGCACTTTCGCTATTTTATCTCTGTTTATTATTCACTCATCATAACCATTACACAGAGAGCTGTTTTGATCGGTGAGACAGGAATTAACTGGTAATCCTCACACAGTTGGCTAAACAATCATAGTGTTGGTTTGTCAAACGAGATCCCTGACACAGCAGCTTCCCCCAAGTTTTCGCTCAGCCCTTTAAAGCATGCCCTGTGTGACCCTGAGCACAGGAATGCTAAGCCCAGACACAGGAAGCTGCTCAAGTGTTCGGTCATATCAAAGAGCCGAGGTGAGTGGCAGGTAAGCCCGAGCCTGACGAAGACACGACCGTCCTGCGTTGAGGCACAATAGCGGCATGCACCTGTGGTAAAGTGTGTGTAAGAGTGCTGGACCCCCCCCTCCCGAACCATGCTTAGACTTGACCATGTACCTCCACAAACACATCACACTTTCTACAGGTGTTCACAGGTATTGTTAAAAGCAGGCAAACAAAACCATTGCTCTGACACTGGAGGTCCTCCTCAGGATGGGGGTGAGGGGCAATGACTTGAACAACTGTGCTGAAAAAACAGTTATTTTGATGAAAAATCGTGGCTGTCAGCAAACTCTGAAACCTGAAACGTTCTTGTTTCAAACAAACGTTTCTTGTTTTTTCTGCTTTGTTTTTTTTATGGTACAAAATCTTGAAATGCTCCTGATTAACAATAATAGAATGCTATGCACAAGACTGTACTGAGGAATGAAAGACATGAGCTCAGATTGCCTTTCCACTTGATCACATGAATTTGCCGTTGTATAAAAGGTTGAGCGTTTCAACTTTTATTTTTCACACTTCTGGAATTTGCAGACGTACATTTTCTCATTTTAATTATCCAATTGAGCAGTTTCAGGTGCAGGGTAAAGAAACTTTCTCAGGGGCACAGCAGTGGCAGTTTAGTGGTCCTGCGAATAAAACCAGTCATCCTCCAATCAACAGTCCAATTCTTTAAGCACTGGCTTACCACTTTCTATAAAACCTGATGTTATGTTTTCTCCTTGAGGAAGAGCACAATTCTTTTCCTGCTAGCATTTGGCTCATTAGCTTCTGGCCACAATGTGACTAATAAGAAACAATAATAATAGAGGACTAGAAAAAGAATATCAGGCATTTTCTGGATACACAAGCATACATAAATCTCCTGTGTTTAATACTCATATTTACCCTAAATTACATTTGCTGGATTATGTTTCTTTCAACTTTCTGCTGGATCTACTGGATCTTTAAATATTTTGTCTATTTTTCCAAGCAAATTTACCAGTAACATGATTATTTATACTGCACACACATACCATTTAACTAGGTTTGTCACCTCTTCAGACTATTTATAGTAAGGGTTTCTTTCAGACAGGTACTGGTACACACAAAATGATTCCTTTTGAGATTGGTTTATTTTTATAATAAGGATGGTTACATTGAAAACATGTGTTCACTTCATATAAACTGTTATGCTCACAAGGTGCTCCTTTTAATAAGTTTTTAGCCCTGGTGTGATACCAGCTACAAAAATACTAACTGCAATAGCGTTTTACTTTAATAAACACTCATTTTCCCCGCCTGCTAATAAATGATTATTTCTGGAAATAATTGAAAAAAGGAACAAACAGGATTTTGAAAACAGGACTAAATAATTGCAGAGTGACGCAATTATTGACAAAGACACTGTACTTCACCCAAGGACAAGCCGAGCTGCAGAGCAGCATCTGAAAGATTCCATTGAAGTGTCTATCTCATCCAGCATATGGAAGTAGACTAGATTTGCGTGATGTATACAGGTGCCCTTTGTGCTTTATTTCTTTTAGGAGATAAATAAGAATTCGAAACGTTAGACAATTTGGAAGCCTCTTTTTTTTAAACACTTTATGGTGGACGGGTTTGGCCATTCATATGGAGATGTAGCAGCATTTATTTGTCACATATACATGGCAGCACAGTAAAAATAGTTTTTTGTGCTTAGGAAACTGGGATCAGAGCAGCTTGGTTGTTGCTGGGTTTGAACCTAGACATTGCAATCAACAACCCTAAGCCTTAATTCTTTGCACCAACACTACCCATGACAAGCACGAATAAAAAGTTTTTGGGATATTTTTTTTAATATTAAAAAGAATAAAACTATTGAAACTACTGTTAAAACTAAACTACTATTCAAAACAATAAAAAAAATTACAGCAACTGAACAGTTAAGGGTTAAATGCATTAATCAGGGCCCAGCAGTGACAGCTTGGTGGTGCTGGGAAATAAATCCTAAATAATTTGATCAGCAGTCCAACACCTTAACCATTGGGTCACATTTCCTAAGGAAGATTTTAGAGTGGAGTGTCAGGCAGCATCATCAAAACAGCAACTCAGCTGAAATCTGCCTGAACAACAGATCACTATCCAGGAAATTTCCAAATGTCTGTGTTAGAGTTAGTGTGGGATAGGGTTAAAAGTGTTTATACATAAGGTTGTGTGTACTTTGGAAGACAATCACCCATCTATAGTTATATTAATAAATATATAAGTAATGAAAGTAGTCCAAGATTCATTTGTAATTGTGGATATATATCCACATATACATACTGCTTTGAAGGAACACCCAGATTTCAACACATCATTTAAGGGTCCAAGTCCTTCCAGGTGCGAGTCTGTCACTATATGTGTGCTTCCGCCCCCACCCACTTCAGTCTACCGGGTCTTGCCAGATAGCATTACCAGCGCCTGGGGGATGTTTATGCTGAGAGACATGGATTTTCACTGATGGATACCAAGTTAAAGCAGGGTAAATATGACCACATAACTTCTGCAAGTTGCCCCATAGAAAGTGACTTTACTCAGAATCCCAGTCTGAGCACAGGTGAAAAATAAAAATAAAACAAATTTACAGACAGAAGTTTTTCATTAGTAAAAGATGACTGATATGAGTAAGGAAAAAAAAAGATTTGATTGGTCTGTTTCTTTCTAAAGTATACCTTTTTACTGCATAAATATCTTTGATATAATTCCATGGAGCAGTGCACAGTCAAGACAAAAAAAAAAGTGGCACACAGAAATTGCATTCAAAGATATACAGGACAAAAGCAGCGGGAGATGAACAAAGATAAATATCCATGCAAGACTGAGATAAATGGATGTGGAATGTCCTTGCTCCCTCCTCCCTCATGTAGAGAGGCAGCATAGCCACTAAGCCTCTCTTGGAAAGCTTGTCCATACCTGCCTTAAGCCTCGACAGACCTGGGTAGCTTGAGACGAAATGGGCTGCGCTATCTTGTGGGCCCTATCAGAGCTGATGGTGTCATCACTGTCTGGAGATTAAAAGCGGCTAACTTGGCGACGCTAAAGTCTTTGAGCTTAGGGCAGGACGGTGAACAATAAGATAAAACCATGGTTGATGGTGATGATTCATGAGACATTTTCAAACTGGGAGGCTAAGCTACCTGGTTGCCCTTCGGACAAACTGATCTAAGAAAGGCTTCCCAGGAATAGAAACATTCGAGGGGAATCTCTGTAAGAAATCCAACAACTTTGCATTCCAATGAAAGCCGACAAGCATCTTCAGATGTATAGACGATTTTACATTTAACATTTACAGCCCCCCTTAACCAGAGCAACTTACATTTATCTCTTTTTACAAATAAGCAATTAGGGGTTAAGGGCCTTTCTCAGAATCCCAACAGTGGTAACTTAATGATGCTGGAAATCGAACCCTGATCTTCTAATTAGCAGTACAATACCTTAACCACTGTGTTACCACTTCCCTCAAATAATGATTATAAACAAGACATGATAACAGCAAGGACCTAGTAAATAAATCCTTTTGTTAATTCTGCACTCATTTACTTGTCCAAACTTGACTGGCAGTTGAAGGATACAAAAATTCCTTCAAAACTTGTGTTTTCCAGGTAGTCTCCTTTCCATGCCACACCAAACCAGCACAACAAAAATCCCCCAATTAAACTGGAAACACTTCTTTCCTGTCTGACATAGCAGGTGACTCATTAAGGACAAGCGAATATGAGTGGTCGTGTCTTGGACTCTGCCTTCGATGATGAAAAGAGCAGGGCCCCTGTACAGGAGCCAGTATCGTATGGAGTGTAGTTCAATGGAGGATGTGATGCAGGAGATAAGGGTGCTGGGAGTTGCTTGGTTCAGTGCCAGGCTGCTTTTTGCATATGCTGGTATTCGTGACTGCTTTCTTTCATGCCAGGGCCGACTGGCTTTAGGTGGTGGGTGATTGGTTTTTTTCTTAACAGGCATGCTGAATAATGGCAGATAAGCATCTATTTCGAGAGGCAAGTGGTAAACTTGTTCTGGGAAGATGGTTTCTGGGCGGCTCAGAATGGTGTTTATCTCAGTTTCTTACAGCTCTCATTTTAGAATTATGAAATACAACGGATAAAAATGTGCCTTATTTATTTATCTTATTTCTTGATAATCTAAAGTGGTCAAAGAAGAGGTTCACTATTTTCCCACACATGGCCTTTGTTTCAGACTAGAGGTGTGCAGTGTGACCTGGCAAATAAACGAAACCTAAAAATAGGGATATAGAACCAACTAACATTGCTAGGAAATATTAAAATTAGGACAAAAATAGCCAATACCTGCATAAACTCATTTAAACTAAAACCCACATGGATTGTTAGGTCCAATTATGAACTTAAGTAATGTAGTTGAGGTTGAGGAACTCCCAGAGACACAGAGTAATTTAGAAAACCTACTAACAGATGCTGGCATCCGTTTCCCTCCAGCACTTTTAATGTTTACACAAGCGTATCGTTAGCATTCATATTTACCAAAACAAAGCAAAAAAAAAAAAAGCGGGTTTAGGCCACACCCACTCAACTAAGGTTTAAATAAATGTGAACATTAGACACATATCTTAAAAAGACAGGCACAGATAATGCCGTTGCATTACACCCCCTCTGTCTAGCATGAGTTTCAGCCTGGTTTACATCACATATCAAGCAAAACAACAACATTTGCTTAGCAGAAGTGATCTACAGCGTGCTGTTTTCAAAACAGGGTTTAAGCAGATCAAGTCAAAAAAAGTCTCAAGCTAGGACATTGACTGTTTAGCGTCGTATAAGAACCCGAGCTAACAGCTGCCTCTTAAATGCCCACCCATCGGCGAGTGCTTACTACAGGACACCCTGAGCCAAAAACAGCTTCTCTTTCTCATGTCTGCCTCATCTTGTCCTTCAGAAGGGTGTCAGGAGCAGGTGTTAAGAGCCAAAGGAAGGAATTTGATGCTCTGAGGGCAGCAGGGCAGCGGGTGTGAGATGATGGCTCTGTCACTGCTGTCAGTTTCTCTGGCCCGGACTTGGGTGTAACACAAGCTAAAGTGGACTGTACAGATGATTGCAGTGTGTCAGAGCGGTTCGTGATGGGGTTTAATAAGAACAAAAAAACCCCTGTTGCTCTGAGATTTATTTAGCTAGTATATACCAGCAGGAAAACATCGCTCATGTCACTTTGCTTGCTATTGTTGTTTTTTTTCAATTTTTACAAGTACATGATATTTTGCATTCTTTTTAAATTCTTGCCGCAAGAAAAACATAACCAGTTAAATGTAAATCAAATAATGCGCTCATCAGTATATGATCTTTTATGGTACAATAAGATATAATGAAATGTTGTATTTTAATCTTTTAGCATAGTAAGCAGCTATTTAAACAGACCTAAAGTTTTAGAAGAAGTTCCCACAAGCATCTTAGGGTTAAGTTGAGGAATTTCTTTTAGCCAATAGTTAGATAAGATGCTTATACTATAGTTTTGTTTTTGTTTTTTTTACATCAATCCAATTGTACAGGATTTATTGTAGAACCTTGAATAATTCCTCTTCTGAGACACACAAAATATCCCTTAAGGGCACTCTAGACCTTTTTCCTCCTGTCATGTCTCCATTTTAAAAAAAAGTTAACAAGCTAGCAATCCTGTAACTGACAACTAAAGCACAATAGATTTAGGATTAAAGTCCTAAAGTATTTTAGGATAGGGATGAGTTAGATAAAGCTTTGCTGTCTCACAAAGACTACATCAAGATTAAGGAAATTGCATTTGCCATCCGTAATCCTTGTTGTTTAAATCTTTGCTGATACAAATACCCGAAATGCATAAGGGTTTAGTAGCTAATTCACTTAGCTTTAGGCTTTTTATGTAGAATTGTAGTAAGTTTCAAGCTGCTCCATAAGATGGGTTAAAATTACACTCATATGGTTTGGGATTGTGGTAAGATCTAGAAACCAAAGATTCTAAAAATCTTACACAACCTTTGGTTGAGGTTTCAGGATAAAACCAATAATAAGAAAGGCCAAAACCCACAGGTCCACTCCGCAGAGTCACAGTTTTTGTCTCTCTGTTTAGTGAGAATGTTCAGAGATGTAAACAAGATCTTTATTACAGAGTTCAAACCAGGTGTCTGCTCACACTACTATAACTTATCCAATATTATTATAAATTATATGTTATATAAGTATTACCCCACCCATGGTTACAAATGTATTGAAACATAACTGAGATCCTAACCAGCATAAATAATAATATTATTGTACAGTACTTATAATGTTTATGTACTATCTTATGCGAGGTTTTTTTTCACTGCTGACGGTACCACTTAAAGTTAAATGTATTAAATGTAATAAAATGTAAATTTTATTCCAGTATTTATAATTCCTGTACATCTGCTTTGGAAAATGTCTATTGTAAAAGCTGCTACGCAAATACAAATAAATTAAATAACTGAGCTTTATTTGAAACTTTATTTTTATTACTTGATTGAATTTAGTTTAGATTATTGTGAATTATATATAAAATCATTCAGATAGATTTATTTGTTGTTTCTGGTTTGTATTTAAAAAATTCTCAAAAATACATATTTCATAGCAAAATCTGGAGCCTCCAGGATATCCAGGCAAATAGTAATCAAGCACTAATTAATTAATTAATTATGTTTTGTTCCTACATCAAAAGTTTAAATGCTTAGTTCTTCTAAATAAATATTTCAGGCATGTGTTTGCCAGGTAGTCTAAGCTAAAATCCAAAGTTATTAATTCATTAGAATTAAGCTCTTTTTAATGAAAAAAAAGTGTCAAAGCTCATACCATCTTATTGCCCCTTTTGGACATGAATGTGACAGATGACTGTCACTGGCTGACAATAAATGTCTACCTAATTATAATAAAAAAAATTTTTGTTTTTTTTTCATTAAAAATGCAAAAATGTGATTTTTTTCAAGTCAAACTAATTTTTATCCAGTTTAAAAAGTTTGTATAGGAGAAATTTTAGGTCTAAAACTATAAAACCAATCCTAGTATAATTATCCAATGTGTATAAATAACAATGCTAAATATAAAAAAGGTTTTACCCCTGTACACATAAAAGCACCTAAAATAGTCTTGATTTCAGCTTCACCCCTTACACATCATGTCCTTTCTTTCTTCAAGCTGGCCTATTGCCAAACAAGTCTCTTATTGGATCTAATGGCAGGGTTGATGACAGCTATTGTATTTGCGATGTGGAAATGGTTGTAAAAACACTTGTATCCTGCTCTGTGCCTCACTAGGTGCATTCGGGTGCTACTGACTTGTATGTCCTCTAGGCGTGTTCCTTTCTAAATCAAGATTATAACCTAGTGACAAAATAAAGCATGAGTCTGTTTCTCTAGATATAACAGACCATTAATTAAGGAACATACAGACAACATTTTTCAACAGTATGTATGCAGAACAAATACTGCTGCCATTTTTATTTTGATTGCATTGAACACTTAAATACGTATTTTATGTCATCTGGTTACCAGCTCAGTAACATGGTTATAGTATAAGATGTTGGTATTGAGGCATTTATTACTAGTATGTGTGAATGTAAATGATATGAATGACTGATCCTGGTCTTCATGGCTGTGAGGTGAAAATTAATCCATCTGTCTTCTAATGTTTTCGTTTTAAAAAGCCCCCTTTTAGGAAAAATAATACACCTATTCCATCTATGTTCTACCTTTCACCTCATCACCTTAGCAAGCTCATATGATGGCCACAAAGTTCAGACCTGCCAGAGTCAATAAAGCATGAGTGTGAGTCAGGCCTGAAGCTGCCTAAGGCCACCGGACGCCGGGCCGGGCCACAACCTCGCACATTCACGGCTATGATTCTCGTCATTGCTGAATGCAACATGGCACCGCTTGCGCCATTACCTCACAGCGACATGGGAGGATCAAAGCCAGGCGCTTTAGCTGTGGATATGGGCCAAGGAGAAGTAAATTAGATTTAAAAGAAATGAGACAGGGTCCTAGGTTGACAGAGGGTGGAGGTAAAATAGGTTTTAATTTAGAAAACAAATTGGGAACCGATTTATTGCGCAACTCAATCCAACATGAGGAGGCTCCGATGCTTTCGGCTTCTTCTCCATGCAAGATCTCTCGAGGCATATTAGCGACGGTGACCTTTGGCTCAGCGGTGGATTAATCTGTACCTCGGCATTCTATTTGAGTAAAGTGCGTTCTAGAACAACCTGTTTCTTGTTTAGTCTTGAATGAGATCAGCAAGGTTTCGCAGTCATTCACATAAGAATGGTAGTCTCAAGGTCAACTTAAAAGAGATAGGTTTGACTTAATAAGTATGCTGGAATCTTGGTGATTCACACAAAAGCAAAGGCAATAACCATACATCAGCCAGGCATTTAAGCAGATATTTGCCGTCTATGAATGTGCATGGTGGGTTTGTGCAATAGGAGAGGAGAAAAGAGCATCAATGCAAGAAACGAGGTGAAATCTGGAGAAATGTGACCTGGGTTTGCTCCGGACGGCCGCTCTTTTTGGGCGAACTCCTAAAATTCATCAAATTGAATCAAGATGACATCAATAATAGACTCAAGCTGGAGCACAGAGAGGTCCAAATGATCCATACACTGTTTTTTTCCCCCCTCAACAGCACATTTCAGCTACGGTCACCATCACGTTTACGACATCAAAAGATTCATCACAGATGTCAACACATTGACGGCCTACAGGAATGTTTCATCTTATTTCAGGTCTTTATCGCATTAAGCCCAGCTCCCATAATGCTTTTAAATTCTATTAATGAGTCACCCTGCTCTCCTGAACAGTACTGCAGTCAAAAAGTATTAACCATTGCCATTTGTCGGGGACAAATCCAAAGCAAATGCATGCAATGAGCCTGACTAACAATCATCAAATAGGAAATATGAGGCAGAACTTATGGCACACCAAATACTTTATCTAGTATGTACTTCTGCCTATCATATCTCGCTATGCAGACCATTGTGACCTCGTCGTTATGTTACCAAGGTTGCTAATCAAATTTCCATTTTCCCCTCCATTTAGAACCATTCATGAACCCGAAGGCTCATGACAAAATCTACGCCTGCCCTGTACTGCCCGCTAAACACCCTTTTTCTCCTCTTCGGGCCGATGAGGTCAGCTTGTGTGTAATTCCTGAGATGAAAGACAATCCCCGTGTTTTGATTTGGAGAAAGTGAGGGAAAATCAGCTCTAGGTAGGGCCCCTACTAACCACCATATGGGGCAAAACTGTGTGAAATGATGGCGATGATTATCAGGAGCCTAGGTTCGCTCTATTAAACTAAACTCTCTTTCTCTTTCTCCCTGTCTACTATACTACTACTATATATATATTCAGGATCTGTTCATTTTTAAAATAAAGTAAAACTTTATGCCTGCCAAAATTCCCATATGCAAACCACCCCATGTTTCTTGCACATAAAACTAAAAAACTAGAACAAACCACATCTGTACCTTCATCCATTAGTCAATAACTCTATCCAACATGAGAGTGGTCACCCAGGCCTCTGTTCTTTTCATGCCTCCATCATTAGAATAACAGCCGTATCCTTCTATTGTAAATGAGTGCCAAAATCCTCTCACAAAGGCGACCCTCGGTGCGCACTCTGAAAGTTCAAACTTCCTACATGCTACACCTTTTCAAGTACTTCAGCCCTTTTCGGGCTTCCCTAAACCCGGGCAGCTTGTAGTTTTGCTCTTACAGGAAACAGGCTCCAGATCCGGGCCTCATGCTTGTGTCCTAATGGACGGACTGTTGTATTTAGCAAAATGGGCGACACAGATTCTGTTAGCAGCAGGGGTTGCAGTTGGCTTTAATGCTTTTTTCTTTTTATACTTCCATCTTCAGGAGTATATATAGTTGGCTTGTGTATTTATTTGCCAGAACTGTTTTTGTTTTGTTTATGAACCTAAACCTTAAAAAGAAGGTTTTAGTGCTGTGAAACTATATCTTAGTGTCATAGCACTAAAATATTTTTTGATAAGCATGATGATACAAAATATTCGTAATATTAGTATTAAATTGTAATAAAATCAAAAAGTCACTAGCAACCATGCCCTGTGGCTTTCCAGCGACCTGGGTTTGATTCCGGTCTCGGTTCTTTACAGTCTCTTCCTCACTTCTTGTCTATGCTATCAACAAATGGCCAGAAACATATATTTAAATTTAAAAAAACAAAACAAATTTAATCTCTAAAAAAATAAAAATTATATAAAAAATTATACGAAAAGATGTTAAAAGCATTCTTCGGTATGTATCAGTAACTGATATAATAGTCATATCACCAAGCTATAGATTTCAGCTAGACTTTGACTTGGCAATCAATCATTAAAATTCATTTTTTCATTCATTCATTTATTCATTCATCTTCTATACCCGCTTATTCCCTAATTCTGGGTCACAGGGATCTGCTGGAGTCTATCCCAGCCGTCTCTGAAAGGGTGAAAGGCAGGAGGGGTACACGATAAACTGTCTATAAGTTATTAAATGAAAAATCCCTCCTCTTATTTTGTACCAGTGACAAAAATTCATAACGCCATAAGTACTTCAACATCTGTTTCACATTACGAAAAAATTTAACCAAATTCAGCACTAAATTTCTCTTAAAGTCCGATCTTATCCTCTCCTCGACTGTCCAAGACACTTACCTAATAATCGTTGCATACAGAATGTATTTGTTTTGTTTGTTTTTCCTGCGCCTATCTCAGCCTTCACCGTGCATGTGGGCGTTTAGACAACTGATTTCAACCCATCTCCTATTGAGTCCTTCTCCGCTGTCTGGAGTGGAAAAACACCTCACACAGAGACAGATAGTCGAACCAGCTAACTATAAAAACACCCCCCTATCCCTACACACACACACATACACACACACACACACACACACACACACACATCCCTACACACCCCTCTCTCTTTACAACTGAGCTAATTACCGAACGGCAGCATGAAAAGGAGCTCGGGCTAATTGGTGATGAGGGATCCATTTAAGCATCTCTCAGTCCTGCGCCTAATTAGAACAGAAAAGTTAAAACAGCCGCTCAAACTGTACAGCTCTCTGAAATCTGAGACTGGAAGAAGTGTGAGTGAGCAGCTGTGTGTATGTGTATGTGTGTAGAGAAAAGCAAAAGTACATAATAAATTGGTCCTAAAAAGCAAGCAGGAGACCCAGAAACGTGATTGAGGACAATAAGGATGTATTTAAGGCAAATTTTAGTATCGAATTCTTAAAAAAGGTAGGTTTACAGTGCTCCGCACCAGTTTTCACTATTATTCATTTTCATTTTACTGTAAGAGAGCACTGTTACTTTAATCTAATCTAAAGATCCGATCTTTTAAGTGGCCTGTGACTAATTTACTGTTCTGCACAACAAGCTGCTTGACTCAGGACTTGTTCATCTTCAAACCATTTCCAAGAAGTGAAGTAACATCTAGGTTTATATATAATGTTGGAAACTCAAAGCACACATGCAAGTCTAAAAATCCTAATAATGTCACCAGGTTGCAATTGAAAATGAAGAAAGCAGGCTCTTAAACTCAATCTCTTAAAAATAACTAAATGACCAAATAAATAAATAAATACATTCATTCAGTGGCAATTTTTTTCTTTTTTAGTAAAAAAAAAGAATGTGGTATTTACAACTTCACTCTGTTAATGAACATTACCAAAGTAAATAAAACTAATTTACCCCAAAATGCCTTGTGGAGGTAGATGGAGAGGACAGCAATTTTTTATGTATTACTTTAAGATGCGTATGATGATTGTACATCAGCTTTTTTTAAGAAAATATATTCTGAAACTTTATTTATCAACTTTAACGTATTAAGGACATCACAAGTTACTACATTTTAGGAGAATCATTAGAGATAGAAAATAGAAGAGATAGAGAATATTACAACTGAATTCAACTTTATGTAATTTATATACTACGGTGGTCCAGTAGTGCACAACACAACAATGTTTAAGTAGAAAACATAAGTTTACAACACAACATAATCAATCAAAACACAACAAAGATGCTCCTGACCAATAGGGGACAGTGTTGGAACTAAACAATCGGTATTTTCTCCAGGTGCATGACAAGAGATTATCTATGTTATGTAATCGTGATATATGTCGTTAAAATAAACATTTAATTAAAAAAAGACATTTAATATTTCGTTTTTACTTACATTCACAATCTATATGTGTGCGACAATAAAAATCCCAAAACGTCCGCTTAAACACCTGCAAACAATTGGTCAGGAGCATTTCCGTTGCGTTGCGAACTTATGTTTGCTTTTTAAATACTGTTGTGTTATGCACTACTGGGCCACCATAGTATACCTTAAGGTGTAGGGGGACATTCTGGAAAATGCTAACTGTAGCCTGAAAGCACTGAAAAGTTTTGTCCCTCCCTCGCGGTTCAAATCCATGCCTCCTGAACATATGAAGGTGCACAGACTACATGACCAGAGAAAACACTACAATACATTGAAAAACTTTTAGTACAGTTAGCAACTTAAATACCAAACAAAAAATAGTACTTGATTACACGCTGCTGCTGTGGTTAAACTAATTGGTTGAGTCACACAAACTACATAAGCTATGTCTATATTACACTATATTGGTACCTGTCCAAAAGAAACACTGCAACCATGACATTATATTTCAGACCCTTTGACTCTTGTAATAGATATAAAAAAAAAAAAAAAAAATGGCAGTCTCATTCTATTTCTGCTCTCATCTTTCACAATCGGGTTTAGTTATCTAACTTTTTTGTAGTTATAAAATTTTGCAGCAACACAATCGAATTTGACACTGCACAAATGGACAGGATATTTATCTAATCTGGCAACCCTGTCTAATCATAAATCATGTCTTTGTGAACAGGGTGCACACTGGTACACAAATAAATCTGTTGACAGGCATGTAGGAAAGCATATCATAATGTTTAGACCGAATAATTTGATTGGACAAAGTTTTTTGGTCCTACACCTTCCACAGAATATATTAATACATATAAATTTATTAAGACCATTTAAGGTAATGGTTGCTATTGAGATATGAAGAGACTTTCAACCAGCAGGAAAATTTTTTTTTGAAGCCTTTAACTGCACAATAAATTGAATGCACTGAAACTGCTGTCATGTCTGAAACCATTTCCATGCTGTAAAATTAAACTAAAAAAATATATTTTCGTTACTTTTAGATGCAAAACATAAAAAAATAAAATGCATTTGAGTTATAACTTTTAGAATTTAAGACAGAAGAAGGGTTTTCCTGGACCATCAAAGACAACTACAGTAACAAAAGGAATAAAAAAAAACTTTGCCCAAAAAGGAAGTATTTAGACACACAACTGAAAGCTGCCATTCAAATGCTTTATATTGTCTTAAGAACAATGTTAATAGAAGTAAGGTGAGGTGCAGCAAAACAATACTCTCTTAGCTAGCTATGCTCTGTGAATGTGTGTGCGTGTGTGTGTAAGAGAGACAGAGAATTCTCCCCAGCTGGAATAACTCTTCTGAAGGACCTCCTAACTGATAAGCGTCCACAGCTGCATGGCCGGAGCAGATGGGTAGCTCCAGAGCTGATCCGCAGGTCCACAATTAGCTGCGCTATCCATCAACGGTTCACTAATGAGGGGGGAGGTTGCAGAGCCTCAGAGCCCCCCAGGAAATCCCCAACACTGAGGCTCCTGCGGGAGAATCAAGCCTGATGACTGTCACCGGCTCACAGAAGAAAAGGTCCCTGAAGTTTGACACTTACAAAGCTGTAATGAGTAGATCTGTGAAAAACAACGGATTGCTTCAAAATGAGAACCGGAAACCTTTTCTTAAAGAGCCCTAATGTGTGTTCTGCTGCCTGACTATCATTAGCATCATTTAAGTATGAGCAGATATAATTAACGATCTGAGGAGTCAATATATTTGTGCTGATTTTACACCAAAAAAGAGTGACGGCAAAGAGCTAGCAGAAACCTGGAGATAGGAAAGCAGCCTGAATTTACGATCTTAGGTTTTATAACCCACCCAGAAAAGGGTTTATTAGAAAACATTGTATCTTAAACATCAATAACAAAACAATTCATTCAAATTTTTATGTTATATAAAAGAAAAAGGTCAGAGGTTGAGAAAACCTCATACAATTGTATTACAATTAACCAACTTAGTACAAAAAAAAATTCTTTCACTTACTTGTCCACTCTTAGGTTGTTATTAAATTGTAATAAACAGTAACTTTATTACAATTGAGAACATAAGTTTCGTAGCAGTTATACATTAAAGCATTTACAGAAAGATGCAGACTTTTCCCCAAAAAAAACCCAGACAATTTTTTAGTTCTAGAGTGTAACTTAAAACTCATTTCCTAAAAATGTGGATTATGAAGTGCCAAAACTTTTGACAGTGAAAATTGACTTCAATATTCAAAATGGAGTCAATTTTAAGTTTTTTATTAAAATAACCGTTATAATATGGAACATTCTTCTCTTATGTCTTATAAACTATTGAAATATTTGCCAAAACAATTCCACTCTTTCTTTCACGTAGCCCAAAAGAATAAAAACAAAAAGTAATTTGATGAAGCTTATCATAAGATCAGCAACAACAAACTGTCCAAATAGAATCTGCTCTTTAATCACTACTTTTACGTTTCACACCAGCACATAACCAAGGCGTCGTTCTTTAATGGACCCCATTGAATCTCCGAAACCTCTGCAGATGACTGATGTACAGGAGCTCTAGACAAAACCACGGCGGTCTTTTAATTTAACTAATTTGCGCAATGGCTGACATTGATAGGCGTTAGTGAGAGTTGTTTGACGTTCCCAGGCTCTCGTGTGAAGCCTTCTATCAGGCTGGTGTTGACTCGATCAGGGGATTCTTGCAGCTGAATGTCACATCGCCCCTGTGATCAGGCTCGCAGGCTTCTCCCTTCTCTCCCACTCAGACAGATAGAGTAAAAGGAGAGAGAGAGAGAGAAAGAAAGCGAGCAGGAGAAATCACAGCTGCACTTTCGCTTGCTCTCCATTTTTTCTGCTCCAGAGCGATTACTCACTCACAACACAGCCACCAGCAACCCCATAATTGCATGTTAGAAAAAAAAAAGTTAATTGTTTCAAAAATTTTAAAAGGCCTCATGAAATAATAATAATTTGAAACGAAATGCTTCCAATCAGTTTTTTCAGGCATTTTTTCCCTTTTCCTGTTTTAATTCTGTTTGGTTTTTTTTACTGTTAAATATGGCATTATTATATTTTAAGACACTTTGCTACCACATTTAAAATGGTGGTTAGGTGCCTTGCTCAGGGGCCTACCAGTGGTAACTTGGTGGTGCTGGGAATCGGGCCCTGATCTTCTGGTTAGCACACCAAAACCTTAACCACTGTGCTACCCATTTCCCATCAGGGGTGGGAGTAAATTTTTTGAGTAAATTTTTTAGTAACTTTTACTTTTAGAGTATATTCGTTAATGTGCACTTTTACTGTTACTTAAGTAGATTTTAAGTGGAAAAACCTTTACTTTGTTACATTAGGCATCGTTCCTTGGTTCCTGCCAAACAGTAACGAATATAAAAATAATTACTTTCCCCGCTTAAGAATCTCTCGCTTAAGTTTAGCATGTGTGTAGCTGGAAGATGTGAAGACGTGTGTGTGTGTGTGTGTGTGTTATCAGAGGCAGATCATCACCGGTAAGCTTAGGTTCAGTCTGTTTTCAGTCCTAGATTTCTAAAAGAATAGTTTCATAATGTGATGCATGCTGTGTGCACTGAAACGAAATGACATCACGGAGGACAAGAATTCCAGCTCCAACCTGAAAAAACCCGTAGTGGTAAGTGTCAAAATGCCTATTTGAACCCCTTTAATAATATTTCGGTATCTATGGACACTTTGACCTTATTATAAAACCACATTTCACAATCACAGTGTCCGAATTCTCTGTAAACTTCCAAACACTCGTTTATAAATAAACGTTTATGTGCATCTGCACATTTTCATATCCATTTAACCCAAAACTAAACAATCCAAACACCTCACTAAAGTGTAGAACAGCCATAAAAAATCTACACAGAATTGTATTTTATTCCTACCTAAAAAATGCACAAACAAACATACATTTTAAAATAAAGTATATTTTTTAAAGAAGCTGGTAGAAAATAAATTTATTTGCATTTATTTGTTCTAAAAAACATCTAATTGTGTTTTGAGATTTTATTGTAAATGACAGGTGATGTGATGTTAAGATTGGCTTTACTTTTTGGTTCCTGTCAATCAGATCAGAAGAAACTAGTAACTTACCACTTGAGTTTTTTTTTTTTTTTTAATCGGACACTTTTTCACTCTTACTTGAGTAACTTAGATTGTTACTTTTACTAATTTACTTTTAAATATTTCCATAAGTACTGGTACTTTTACTTAAGTCCAGATTTTGGCTACTCTACTCACCTAACACACGCACATAATAGCATCTTCCCTACATAGTCTGAAGCACATAATTGTATAGAATGTCTTTGTACAGCATGTCAATGTTCCTGTGCTCAAAGTCCATGAGCTCCATGAAGACATGCTGTGTTCTGTTTGGACAGAGGACACATTAATCACAACCTGATTCTGACTTAACCATACTAAACACCTTATCCAACGTAACTGTCTGATCTCCTTAATACTATTGTTACTAAATGAACACAAATCTACACAGTCACATGGCACAAGCTAGTAGAAAACTTTTGTTCTGGATGTTCAAAAAACACAGATAAATTCTTTAGGTATCAGAGAAAAGTACAAGAAGCTGAAGAATAGAAAAACGCACTGTTTTATTTATACACGTCACCCACACAAAAAAAGCTCAAATGTTAACTTCTGACCGAATCAAATACCAGAGGATTAACTGTAACTCTGCTGGAGCTGTATAAGAGGTGTAGGATTTCAGTCCACAGGAGGTGATTTAACACTTGGTTAAGCCCTGCAAAAAAAACAGTTTCAAAGCAGTTACTCCAGTATGTCACTAAACATCTTTCTCTTCTTCGATTCTCCCGTCTGAAGCTCCATCCAGGCACCGCGTCTCTTCTGGAAGTGTGTGAGGCCGAATTTCGCCCATACGTGGCGTGCGAACTGATCCGATCGCAGCTGGGACTCGCTGGGGACTGAGCAAAAACATACACACGGATCATTGCGGTTTATTTACTTAACTAGAGCGCATTACACATGTGCATTGTATGATAATGATTTTTAATGATCTTCATGAAGCTGGGATAGTATTTCAATATTTATTAAACACTTTTTTACATGTTCAAACCAAGATAATAATTAAGGGAATAATATGCAGTAGAGATTGATTAATAATCAGTTATAATGATATTTTTTACAGATATTCATGTCTTAATATCGGTTTTGTAAGATCGAATCCATCGATATATGACTACAATTTTGCATAATTGAATGCAAGACAGCTACATTTGTCAATGTATTATTAGAGGAAAGACGAGTCAACAACAGAGTTTACTCTGTTAAAGTAACTTAATGTGCTTATAAAGATAGACCCTATAAAGACAGTGCACTTTATTTATTTCAGCTTTAGACTCTATTTACAGCGATATAAAAAATAAGTTGTGTTTGTAATGAAGGAGTAAAATGACAGTATTAATAGTTTTTTAAATAAAAATGCTTGTTCAGTTCAGTACTGGTTATCACTGGGTCAAAAACAGCAGCAAAGGAATAATAAAATATCGGTTCTGCGTATCGGTTATTAATCAAAAACAAGCAAATAATCAGTATTTGTTCTAAAAAAAAATTGTCGATTTTTAGTATTTAGTGCAAACATTTTGTTCTGTATTTTGACAAACTGCTAATGCTTTAAAGTATATTTACGTTATTGAAAAAATGAGTTGTTCATTTATCTCACCTAGCTGCTCTGCTATGCTCTGCCTCTGATTGATGGTGGCGCTGCTCCACACAGCCTCCAGAAGCCGACTACCGTATTTGGAGCAGGCCAGCTGAGTATAGAGTCCCTGTACAAGTGACATAAAAATGAAAGCCATGAAGATTTAAAATCAATGACAACACTGTCAAAGTCATACTTTTTTCTTCATCTGACCTCAAGTTTCCTTAGAATCTTCCCTTTGCCTTTGTCACTGGAGAGCGTGATGAGGGCCTGGAGGGCATGGCTGCCTGTCTGCTCCGTGCCCAGGCTCAGAAGCTCAGCTGTGCTCAGGCTATGCAGGCTGTTCATCAGGATGGAACGGTCTTTAAAGCGGGCCAGCGCTTGGACCAGGCATGATCCGTGGTAGCATATGGACAGGGGGCGCTGCAGAGCAGAAACACTGTTTTATCACACCGTCCTAATCTCAAGGCCAGCTGCTGAAAAACAGGTGTGCGTCTGCAAACACACTGTTCCAGAAACATGGGCCTTCAACAAAACACAGGCAACAATTACATTCTGCCCCGATATGCAAATGAAGATGATGAGAGTCTTACACCACAGTGAGATGATTTTTTTCATTCTAAAACTTTGATAAAATGAACAAACAATAAATACTAATAATTATATGGTAATTTAAATAATGTTAAATAATAACACAAAAAAATAATAAATACCCCTTTTGCTGAAAGAAGGAGGGGGGTTATTCCTTTGACCCTACATCATAGATTTTTATCTTTGTAAGTCCCATTTAACCTTAAAAAAAATCATTTCTGTTATTTCCTGAACAATTCCTTGTTTTGTTTCCGTTCTAAAAGCAACTTAAAAAAGGACAAAAAACATAAATCCTTCCATCTTGAGGATTTTTGGTGACTTTTACAAAAGAGCCGACACTGAAGACTCCATTCAGAAATCTTAAATAAAGGTTTCCTAAAAGGAACTGTCATCATACCTACTTTTTCACACTGTGTTTAACATGTTTATGTGGGGGGGTTTACTGACACTGGGGCATCAAACACCACATATTGAACAGGAAGCTGTGGTTTTAGACTTTACGTCTAAATCCCAAAGTTGGAATAAAGTTTTAAATATGAAACACAGAAACTTAGTTTGATCTGCAGGCATTTTATTATCCAACACAAAATGTTTTCAATCTGTTAGAATATTTATTTGATATATAGAGAACATTTATTAACTGATTTTTATTCTTAGTTATTATGAAATCTTATCGAGGTATAAATGAAGGTCAAAATGTTATGTTAATGCAAAAATAAAACTACACGAGTTCATAACTAGACGTGAACTCACACTTTTGCACCAGTATTTGACCAGAATCTTGATGCAGATTCTAAATGAAAGCGCTCTCTGTGTGTGTGTGTGTGTGTGTGTGTGTGTGTGTGTGTGTGTGTGTGTGTGTGTGTGTGTGTGTGTGTGTGTGTGTGTGTGTGTGTGTGTGTGTGTGTGTGTGTGTGTGTGTGTGTGTGTGTGTGTGTACGTGTGTGTGTGTGTGTGTACGTGTGTGTGTGTGTGTGTGTGTGTGTGTGTGTGTGTGTGTACGTGTGTGCGCGTGTGTGTACGTGTGTGTACGTGGGGAAGTGGTGGCTCATGGTTAAGGTGTTGGATTACCAACCCGAAGGTTGTGGGTTCAATTCCCAGCTCCAGCAAGCCACCACTGCTGGACCCCTGAGCAAGGCCCTTAACCCCCAATTGCTCAGTTGTATAACAAGGAATATTGTAAGTCGCTCTGGATAAGGGCGTCTGCCAAATACTGCAAATGTAAATGTGCGCGCAGTACCTGAGGAACAGCGGCGCCCTCTTCTGCTTCTGTGTTGTAGTACACCTCGTAGGTCAGTAAGGACAGAAAGAGCGGGAGACAGGACAGGTGTCTTGTGGAGGGCTCACTGCAATGAAAAGCCTGCGAGGAAATATTGAGTTATTCAGTGGGAAAAAAGGTCTTATCCATAAAGCCAGGACTAACAATTAAAATAATAAAGAAATGAACATTGTCATTCAAAACTTTTGTAAATAGAAAAAAATAAATACAACAAATAGTATTAACTCATATACAAAACTGTAACATTAATTAGGAGCTAAAAGATTTTCTTTACAAAATGTGACTGAATATCAATACTAGAATAATAATAATAATGTAATTTAAGTGCATTCTTTCAAAACTAAAACAAACCATTTACACCTAAACAAAACAATATAATTTACATTCAAAGCTATACTAAAGGTTATATATATTAGGCAGGTTTTTATATTATATATATAAACCTGCCTAAAACAGTACTTTCAAAAAGGCACACGCAAACACCCTCGAAACCCTGTGGTAAACCTTCATTAACTAACTAATATTTGCTTTTTACACTTAAATGAATTTTAAAGAAAGGATTGAATCATAACGTTCGAGGTGGAAGTAAAATAAATAGCAAAAAGACCCAGTAACTGAGTTTCACCTCTAGGAGGTGTTGCAGCATGTCAGCCTGCCTCTCTTCTCTGTGGACACAGCTTTCCACCAGCTGCACTATGACCCGCATGTGGCCCGCTGCTAGGATCGCCTCGAACCCAGGTGCCAACTCGTCAAACACCTTCAGAAACTAAAAGGGAATCAGACGGAGGTTAGAAAGCACCGAAAAGGAATAAAGAGAATTGATAATACACTGGCCTACAATCCTGAAGTTCTGAGTTTACGCACCACTTTGTACTTGACTGAAGCTGCTATAAAGGACTGGATGGTGTAGTTTGCAAACTGGTGAAGTGCCAGAGGCATGAGCTGGTTTTTCAGGTGGTTTATGTAGGTGTCACGAAGCAAAGCTTTGTGGGAAAACTGAAACACGGTCTGGAGAAGTCGACTGCATGACTGGTCCTTTAGAAATACCAGGAGGGGGCTGGAAAGGGAAAGATAAAAATAGGGAAAAAAGTGTTTTGGAGGGTACATTAATCCATAGTTTGCCACCCAATCTATTAATCTGTTCTAGCCATCCATTTAGATAATTATCTGTCCATCCAGTCATTAACCCTACCCACTCTACTCTGTAATTCCCACCCTAATCCATCTATGTCTTATCCTTCAAACAGACACATTTTCCTGTTATCTATATGTACTATGCGCTCAATCTCTGCCCAATCTCTTATTTTTCTCTAAATATCAGCTGTTCAGAAGAAAAATCAAGCCACCTGCCCATATGTCCTTTTATCCATCCATCCATCCATCCATATATTTATATCTGACTAATACATTACATCTATTTATCTAGGTCATATATCGTCTTCATCTATACATATCCATTTCCATTAGTCCATTTCCCTTCCTTAAAAACTTTATCTTTCTATCCACCCATCCATATATCCAATTTATCCATTTCTTACATCAATTCATCCACTGAACCGGTTTTTATCTTCTATTCTTACACACAGATATTTATTTATCCCACATGTCCTCCATCCAGTTGTCCTGACCTGACTCCAGAAGCTGAGTTTAGAGATGTTAGGTATTCCATAATGCCCTTGTTTAGTTTTTTGCCTAAAATGGGTCTCTTCCTGTGGCAGACGGTCAGTAGGGTCTGAAGTACAACGCTGGCAGTGGGATTCGTGGCACAGACTGCGACGGCAAGAGAAAGAGAGAAAAAAGCATTTCTAAATGCGTAAAAAACAATTTCATTTTCTTACACTGTGCAATTTTTAATTGTCCTTTTCAATTGTTGCTTGTCAGACTGTACAGTCATGATCTCCATGTCAGAATGTATGTGTGTGTTTGGGGTAGGAAACCACATTACTAATGATGGTTAGCTTAGGTAGACTAAATGTCTATCGATTTTTAATCAGTTTACACACAGTCACACACACACACACACTAACATCAATGGATCTGTCTGAAATGGCAAACTACTTAAATATGTACTACATTCCAGTAAGCACGTACTTTCCGACTATTAAAAAAGTATGTTCAATATATAGTATGGTTAGGGGTAGTATAAATACAATTACGTCCAAATGGGACATCTAAGTTATTTGACATATTTGATAATTAAATAATAACCATTCTCTGGTTATTAGTTACTTTTACTTCAGATACTAACTCAGTTACTATTTGTGAGAAGTAACTAGTACCTATAACTAATTATATTTTTAAAGTAATATGGCAAATACTAGAAGTCCCACTACAGTTAAGTGTTGAAAACTTCTGACACTGGCGGGGAAAAAAATAAAAGGAAAGGCTTAAATGATTTCTGCCTGATCTCTGTATGTGGCACTAACCATTGACATGTTCCATCAGAGTCTCTGAAAGGTGTTTAAGCTCCCACCAGAATGATGTTGGTGCTTCAAAATCTGTCAGCTCAGGTTCGGCTTTCTTCAGCTTTTTAGCTATAAGAGAAGAATCATAAGTAGGCACATTCTTTAATTCCTTAATGACATGGTTTAGGTTAGCGCTCTTTATCTTCACTGGTAACACTTTATTGTCAGTTTTAGATCATAAAAGATTTTGAGCGTGGTTTCAATTTTAGACCCCACTGCATCTCTAAAACACAACAAAACTTTTAATAAGGGATATTACGCTATAAAAACAGGTCATACTTAATGAAACAATACAAAAAAGGCAATAAAGTACTAATAACACAATATTACACAAAGGAAATCACACCTGGACGTGCATCACGCTGCTCTTGAGCCGAACATCCCGCAAGCACGTGTACAAGCGTTCGAAGCACATGAGAGCCGTAAGGGTCTTTGATGAAGTCTATGAGATTTTCTCTCACCACTCGACCCAGAGTTAACACCTGATCCTCAAGTGTCACGCAGCATTCTAACTCTGGATCCTCATGTTCGTTTTCAGAGCTGCTTTTCGTGTCACTATCCTCTACAGAAAAATACAAAAATATTTGTCCCACATACTTGCACACTATTTTGGACCATGTATAATATATAGCGTGAGTAGTGTGGAGTATAGTGGTACCCTACAAAAATTACCTAGAAGAAACAATTGCTGAACCTTTCATGCATTGGATGGTTCTAGGTTTGCATATAAATATAAATAAAAGCGGCAGGGCTACCAGAGAATGTTACTAAAGATTACTGATGACAAGACATCTTACAAATGTCTCTTAAATTAGTTCATGTTGGAAGACTTATTTATTTTTTTAAATTTACTGAAGGCTGTAAAAGCAATTCGTTGTATACGGATGGGTTGACATTTGCTATTAAAAGAATCTGCTTAGTTTAATAATTAGTATTTAGGCTTAGTGTTACAATTCAAAAGAATGTACCTTTAATACAGTAGATGCTGGAGTAAATAAGCATAAGTGTGTTTTTGATTAAAACCCCCCCCAAAAAACAGCATCTTATAGATAAAATGCCCTCATATCGCCCGTTATCACTTATAGTTATTAGACAGAGCATTAATTGGTGTTCCTACCTGTCCACTTGGCCATCTGCTTAATAGCACTTTCGATCACATGACCCCCACATTTGTCACATGACACAGTTTTAAAGTCTGACCCCGTTTCTCCAGCCAGTTCGGCCAGAATTCCTGCTACCTGTTTGGGGCTAGCCAATGACAGAAGCTTTTGGAGAGCCAGACTGCCAGTCATATCAGTGCTGACCAGGCGGGTTTGTCCTTTCACCTCAGAAAGAACGTTCTCGACAAAGAGACCTGGGGGGGGGGAAAGAAACAGACATTTTTTAAATTAGGGAAAATTATATTGTATATTTTCTGGTTCAGAGTGAGGTAAGATCTGGAATCAAACAGTGCAGGAATATTCTGGTATACCAGTGGCTTTAAAGTTAAGACATGTCCTTGGCTTTACCTCTCTCCTCATTGTCTGCGAATTCTTCGTTCAGTCTCTCACTCACACGTCGAAAGTAACCCACAGTCATCGCATCCAGACGCTTTCGCTTTCCTCCTTCCTCACCACGGCTGCTGTCTCTTTCTCCTTTATTCCCATCCGGCTTCTTCTTCATCCTCTTCTGCCCTCGTTCACCAGCAGGCTTCTTACCCTGTGCTCCCATCTTCTCCACCATTTCTCTTCAGTGTCTTACTGTATAAAACCAAGCAAGCAAGTCTCTATTCAGTCTTACTGGACGTTTCTTCTACTCCTCTGTCTCAGAAAGATCATCGCAAGCAAAGTTAATCACACCATTAACTTTATTTCCTTCTGAAACAAATCTAACTTAGTGTTTACAATCAGCACGTGATTTCCGGTGGTGCAAGAAATTTTTCCTTGCTAAAATTCTACGTTGATTAAAACTTACTCCATCCTACGTTGGTCTTTTTCTACTGTTCTTTTTATGTCCTACCACTAAGCAAATCTACTTATTTCTTTAAATGGTTTCTCCTCTAAACGTATTAACATTAATTAAACGTTACATTTTAAATATTAAAATAAACACCAAATGCTCACCCTGATCATTTCTATTCCGGAGATACTTCTTTCACATGGGAAATGGCGAAAACGGTGTCGCAGTGTGATGACGACACGTAGCTAAAAAACGTCATTACAAGGCAAAGCTTCCGACTGCTGTTTTATTAGATACATTTTGGAAGTTTTAAACGTGATCGGCAGTAAATACATACATTTTAGACTTTATTTTTATTTATTCTTAAAAAAAAAAAATTCTTTAAATTAAAAGTGTCAATAAAATGAAAATCAGATAAACCATACATGTTTACAATGTATATGTATATATTAAGTTCACATTTAAACAGAATTTTTACATTTAAAACTACATAATTAATTCTCACTAGTCATTAACAAAATCTTCAAATAATACAGCGGTCCAAATAAACGAAAGTAAACGAAGCCTGCACATCTAAAGTACAACCACTAGAGGGAGCCCTTGTTTTTTTCCTTATACCTCTTGTAATAATAAGAATATTAATTAATTCATTCATTCATTCATTCATCTATTCATCCATTCTTCTTCTATACCCGCTTGTTCTTTAATTTGGGGTCACAGGGATCTGCTGGAGTCTATCCCAGCCGTCTCTGAAAGGGTAAATAGCAGGACGGGTACACCCTGTACAAGTCGCCAGTCCATCACAGGGCCACACACACTCACACTCACTCCTATGAGCAATTTAGAATCACCAATCAACATAACATACATGTTATTGGACTGTGGGAGGAAACATGCAAACTCCACACAGAAAGACCCCTGGCCAGAAATTGAACCCAGGCCTTCCTGCTGTAAGGCAACCTTGCTTTTCCTTTACATTTCAGACCAACCATGAAAGCAATTCCATTTTGTTCTGACCAGCTATCAGCTGCCAAGACACAAGCTGAGCTGGACACCCTGGTAAACCATACAAGTTATTTGTCAGCTTCCTATTTACCTACCTTACTGTTCTGTTTTTATCTTTCCTTAAAAATTAGTTGTTTATACCATAGGAGTAGTTTTTATTCAGAAATGTTTTTGGCCCTTATCTGCAGTCACAGATGGACTTTCAGTTTGACAAAATTGGGAGTTGTTTTCCTAGATGGTACTTTAAAAATTTTTCTCTCTACAAAAAAGCTTAAACTTTGTTTAACTCTAAATTATTCATTTAAAAAAAATAGAGTGAATTTATCTGGCTATGAGAGTTAAAATGTGTTTTTATTGGGTCAATGTGTGACTGGTTGATCCTATCTGATTTAAACAGCATACATTACAAAATACATTCTACAGGAAACAGTCATCACGTTTTTAAGCACATCTCCTCTCTTAACCTTTGTGTAGCTTCCTTATTTAAAATCACATTACTAGTTTTACATCTGGGGTGTGACACTCATTAACCAAGTTTTTATGTAAACCTTAGTACACAATAACACACTTTTATATACTATAGATATGACGTAGGAAGCCTCACTCAAGTCATACCATATATAACATAACATTTGCCTTTTATTTTTTATTTTCTCTTTCTGTGTTTTTCTAAATGTAAACTGTTTCTGCAGATGTTCGTTTATGAGATTACATTTATATTGTAAACCTACACTATTCATGAAACATTTTGCAAAGAATAATAATAAAGTAATTTGTAGTAGACATCTTGTTATAGATCTTGTTTTTTACCTCAGCAATTTTAAGTCGCTCCAAAAAAACATAAAAAAAACCCCTCTTTTAGTTTTAAAAAAATCTTATGTGAAAGTCAACGTCTTTAGATGAACTGTAGATGTAACAAAGCAAAGATTTCTTGACTTCAAGTCCATCTCTATTTGGTCTTTATAGTATTTTTTTTTTATTATTAAGAAACATTATTAATTGTTGCTTAGTTTTACAGCATTCCTCTATATGTTTCTAAGACTTCTGCACTGTACAGTGTGTATAATTAATAAAATAATACATGACAGCTGACACAAAGACAATTAATTTGGCACATTCAGGATAAAACATACACATCGGTGTGAACTACTCTATGGCGATCAGTCATCTACAACGCCATCTGTCATTTTTAATTCAAGTAACAGGATGTGAAAGGGCAGAACTGCACATCTCGTGACCATAAAATTCCAAAAATACCACTTTTAGTGCACAGAAATGTACAAATTGCTAAATCTCAGGGCTGACCGGCAGTCATAATGTGGAAATACCAGTGAACTCAATCATTTTTTCCATTCATCTGACACTCAAACAGTATGCAAATGTATTGCAGATTGCACTTGTTATAGTAATAGCTCTTACATTCGTGAGTTAAAGCCTAAGGAATTACCTAAACATCTATTTTTTTCTAGGAGTGAATGATATAAAAATAATTCCTTATGGTTAAAATAGCTATGAGAAAGTTAAATTAGTGTTAAATGTTGTCGCATTACATTATTCCTTTACTGGAACTAAGAGACTCAAACACTCCTCCAGCATGACAATGTCCCTGTGTACGAAGTCCTTGATCTTTATAATAACATGGAGAAAAACCTGCACATAAGTGTCGAGGATATTATAAGACAATGTGTGAGACTATATTTGGAACAGGGCGTTTAAAAAAACACATGGATGTAATAAGAAAGTGTTTCCAGAAATCTTAATGAAGTGTTTTTCCAAGTGTACAGTATCGCCTGTCCTACTAGAGCTTTTTAGAGAATTAAGAAATTCTCAATTATTTTGCAGCCTAATCTCTGACCACCAAATCTGTACTACATGTAGACTTCAGGCCTGGTTCTTGCCAACTATGTGGAATGTACATATTCCAGGTGAGCAGTTTCGGAGGTGGGTTTGAGTAGATAGATACTCAAATATTTAACTAATTAAAAGATATCAAAAATATTCTTGTACTAATACTCTTGGATAGACCACGCCATTACTCACAGCCAATCAAAAATGGGAAATTGGTTTGGTTTTGTGTTGTGATTGGTCGGGGCTTTCTACACCTCTTCTTCAAACTTCCACCGTCCACCCTCAGACTGCTTTTATCAAATAAATAATAGTAAAAAAGAAAAGAAAAACCTATTTGCATACTGCTGTCTTTATCTAATTTTGATTGGGTGGGCAAAACAGACGTTCAGGTGGGCACAGCCCATTCTTCCTATGCCTAGAGCCGGCCCTGGTAGACTTTATTATACGTACATGACAAACAAAGAAGGCTTTCACAACATAAGCTAACGTTCTTTAAAAGGCAAAATGTTCCTACAATAATGTTCAAGGAACGTCTTCATAACATTATTAAAAGTTAATATAGGGTTGTAAAAGTTATAAAATGCTCTGAGAGAACGTTCTTGGAACAATGTGCAGTACTTTATAAATGTTCTCAAAATGTTTGACAAAAAAACGTTTTTAGAACAACACCATAAAATAACGCAACATTTAAAAAAACGTTCTTAGAGCATGCATTTGTTAGCTGGGCAGCACTTTAGAAAGGCAGCTGTTAAAACACATACTCATGTTGATAGACTTAATGAATAAAATACATAACAGAGATTCTGGGTTCTGGAATTTCTGGGTTCTGGAATTTCTGGGTTTTGAAAGTTCAGGGTTCTGGAAGATCTGAGTTCTAGAAGTTCTGGGTTCTGAAAGTTCTGGGTTATGGAGGTTTTGAAAGTTCTGAGTTTTAAAAGCTCTGTGTTATAAAAGTTCTGGGTTTTAGAAGTTCTGGGTTCTGGAAGTTCTGGGATTTGAAAGCTTTGGAAGTTCTGGAAGTTCTGGGTTTTGGAAGTTTTTGGTCCCAGCAACTCCCACTCGATGATTCTGAATACCGCGATTTGCCTAAAGTTACACACTCGAATATTAGAACTCCCACCCGCGCGCTCACACCCCGTTCCGCTAATACAGCCTTCGTGTTGTGTCCTGCAAAAGTGGGCGTGTGTATGAGAAACCCTGCAAGAGTTTAAAATGCGCTCCAGTCTCCAGTGTGTTTTCTAACTTTTACAGCTGTAACAGGAACGCCAGGAGCAGAAACAGACGTCAGACTGCGGCATTGCGGGTAAACTTTCTTCCTATAATTTACTATCTAGTTTTGCCTTCAAAGTCTTTTTATTGTTCTTGTTTTAATCTCACGCGTCGAATCTCCTATAGTCTTCGAGTATTTATTAGTGCCTCATGAGCACTAATAAATACTCAAAATAGAGCAACAGCATGATCAGTATGTCATTTCAAAGGTTTCACATGATTTCTGTAGACAGTCTGTGTCAAAATCATATAAAAAATGGAATGTTATGTCTTGTTTTGATTTGCTAGTCATTATTATTATTATTATTATTATGGAGATGATAGGAAACCACGTGTGTAAATTAGGCAGACACGATCTGTCTTATGTACTCATACGTCTCTCAGATTAACAAAGTTCTCAGATGGACATGAACATCTTAATCTGTTACTTCTGTTACTTCTGCCGAAACCTTCACATTGTAGGGAAAGCCTATTGACCTCCTTATGATCTCTGCACTGATGTAGTTTATTTGCTGATCTCAGCAGGACAGCTATAAACAGCTGTTGCATGGAAATTACAGGAAAACACACCAGATCGTTTTCCTTATAAACTGAACAAAATGTTCCTGAAACTAATTAGTTAAGGGTACTAATTCAAAGGCATTGACTTTGTTTACTTTATCACTGTGGACTCTATCTATTTCTTGTGTATGTAAAAGAAATGTATGAGTCGGACAGCTAAAATCCCCATCGCTGAATTAGAAACACACTGTTTTACATTAGCTCAAAGAATATTAAGTTTAAGTTTTTTGATTTATTATAGATCCCATATGATCTCTGCCGAAATTTATTTTATAGTTATATTATATATTATATATTACATTAAATATTATATATATATATATATATATATATATATATATATATATATATATATATATATATATCTCCTTTTTTTTTCTTCTTCCTTCTGATGTAGTCACCTGGTGTTAAATATGCTCTTTCAGATAGAAATATTTACTGATATTAACATTATAATAACATCATATGGACATAAACTTTGTCTGATAATCAGTAACTCCCAAATCATGAATAAATCTGGAAGGTCAGTAATTCTCAGAACCTACGGGTCATTTCAAGGTCCTGTAAACTCACCACATCTTCTAAGCAGATACAGTTAGACATTATAATAATCGTCATACATGATAGCATAACAATGACAAACCTTTTCTTATCGCTCTGGTGGCACACACAGCAGTTGATCGTTTGTAGATAACAGGCACAATACAGTATGAGACAATGGAAAAAGTTTAACTTAAAATTATAAATAGTTAAGACATTACATTTATATTACAGTATATTTTGGCTTGATTTCACAGCCTAATCTATAGATATGGGATCAACTTTGATCAACTGACATTAAAGATGGCCAATGCTTGTTATTTAATTGTTGCATAATTTTTTTTAAATGTGTTTATCCAAATTGCTGGATTAAAAATTGTAAACATGTTTATTATGTCATTTTACAGACAAATGTGGTGTAGTGTAAATATAAACTCATGACATAGTAAATGATTCCTGGTACCACCCCAAGATCATAGAATTATGTACTCTATTTTTTAAAAAGTAGTTTTTTATAATATAATTGTCCAACTGATCCGATATAATAAGTGTGTTAAGAGCAGAATTTAAAAAAATGAGTAACTAAAGTGTTATTATAATATTATTATAATTGGTTAATAAGTTTAATAGTATTTAATCATGTTTCTTAAGCATCCTTAAGCTGCATTTTATTTGTTAACTAGGAACTTTAAACTGTAAAAATCTTTCACAAGTTGATGCATTGTTTAACAAACTTTTAACAGGCTACTGGTCATGTGACCTCTGTACACAGGAGTAATAAGATTTGTCACTTGGTGTTTTCCCGACTCCTAAGGTTGGGTCATATCCATATTCTCATTTCTAATATGTGGAATATTTCAAAAAGACCTTTACACTTGTCTCGCAAGCTGCACCACATATCTGTGGTTGGCAGGTTTTCTTGGTTTAGAAACAATATAAAGGAAAATAAAGGCTTAAATACTGTAGATATTCACAAAGCGTTTCTTTTGTATTTCACTGTCTAAGCATGTTAAATTGTTCAGTCTTCCTTAACAATCTTGCATTCATTGTTGATCAAATAGTAACACTTCCACAACTTTTACCGTTCCATAAACATCATCTGTCAATTGGAGCATAAAGCAGCTAGCTGATGGCATTGTGCAACTGTTCTTACAGGTGTTTACTCTCAGTGCTTTTTCAAAACGTAAATCTCTGAAAGCTCTTTACGACCATTCGAAAGTTTGGAGGTGAAGGAGTTTAGGAGGTGAAGTGTTTTTATTGGGCGTTTTCATATCTGGAGAGAGTTAGACTTATCTCTGCACCCAGTTCATGCCCTTCCACATTCCAACAACAAGAGGTAGGCTAAGCTGGCCAACAACAACACAAAAACATGGGAGGGAAGGCAAAGAAGTTAGGCTAGAGAGAGAAGGAAGGAAAGTCCATGAATAAATGAAATAAAAGGAGGTATAAATAAAAAAGTCAAGGCAAAAAGTAGCTGTTTAAAGCTGGGTTCTTAGTGACTGCATATTAGGCTGCATATTAGAAAAAAAACCCTGACATTGTGATATTTAGTTTTTTTGCGATATAATTTGCAATATGAAAAAGAATCACCAGATGACTTGAATAGCTGTACTGAAAAAGAATTCATTATTTTAGCATAATTAAGGTGTTTTTGTAATTGAATGCGTTTGCGTAAACTATAAAACACAAGTTATAAAACTATATAAACTACAACACTGATTATTTCTTGCATCAAAATTTTTGGAACCTGTTTGAAATGTTTACACGGTAACAGGTCTTAAAACAGTGTCCGAAATCTTAACGTTCAATCTTTTGTTAAAATTTACAATTAATCCACAAATCACATGGGGTTCTGAACTGTGCTGCAGTCAAATAGAATCCCCACCTGACATTGCACATCCTGTAAAATGACTATTTCGTTGATGAACTCATATATTGTGCAACCGAAGTTGGCGCCCTTTTTAGTGTTCTACTTGATTTACACCCCAGGGATTAACTCTAGGCTATTAGCAATGCTGAGCATAATAAGCGCTACAGAACATGTACTGATGGGTAAAATGTTGGACTGCTAATCAGAAGATAAAGGGTTAAAATCCTTGCGCAGTCTAAGTGATAAATTTATGACGCAGCTATAATTTCTGAATAACTAAAACATTAGGATTATTCACCTGGTGTGTTGCATCATGACCCAAAGGGCGAGGTGTTGGAGATGGTGGGAGTGTTTCTGATAAGACATTTATAACTTTTACAGACGCTGAACTTGTTAAACAGTGTGGCATGTAGCTACCTGCATATCCTCATGTACAAAGAGTTACTACATGGCAGTGAAAGCGAATACTTGGCATGTGTTGTATTTTGCTGTAACAGTTTGTCCTTGGATTTATTTAAGTGACTGAATTATTTTAGACGGCACTTTCTGATTGTTTTGGTTGTTCTTGGATCTTCGTTTCTCACTTCAGCAGCTGCGAACAGCTTTCCAGCTGGCTTCAGGCCAACAGCTGACCCTCCTTTAGATCAGTCGAAAACTTGGCCCAGACATTTAACCCCTAATGCCACTGGATTTGGACTCACAAAGCTCATGGATATTGTTTGTGCCATTAATGTCTTGTAAGTGTTTTATTTCCAGCTGGCGACAGAAAAGCGTAAATAGTCTGAAAAGGTGAAAAAAAACCCCCCCAGACATAACAGTTAAGTGTTTTGCCTGGATTAATGGACTCGGTCTGTATCAAAGGACAGTGTGAAAGGTTTCTATGGAGTCTCGCTTTCGTTCTTTTTTCTTCATACACACATTTATCCCGTATGTACAGCAGTGTCTTTATCACAGTCACAGCATGATGAAAGCCGTCCGATTTATAACGCTGCCTCATAGGTGACAATTCAGACACCATACTTAAGCCTTAATCAAGGTTTTAGCTACGGCTCACTCAGACTGAATACAGATCAGCAGTGTAATAGATCACAGTGATTCTCGGCCATGAACCTTTTTTAGAAGGTGTCCACTGCATTTATATTTTTGGCATTTGGACGATGTCCTTTTCCAAAGCAACTTGCATTTATCTTATTTGTCATCCAACCTTAGCTCAGGTTCCCAGCAGTCACAGCTTTGTGGTGCTGGAAGTTAAACCCATGATCTTCCAATCAGCAGAACAATATCTTAACCACTCAGCTACCACCTTCCCTAACAGCTGATCTCATATTAGAATGAGAATCATATGATCCTGAGGATGGATGAACAAAAATAATGAGAACTGCAAGGAAGTCTGGGGGATTTAATAAACATTGGGATTTGTGTCTCACCACAGTGCGCGGGTAAAATAGAGGGCATGTGACTGAGAATCAGTAGTCTGCCGATAACATGGTGTGTTTAGAAGAAAACAGTTTGAGTTTGTGCATATAGTAGGCGTCTGCTCATATCCCACCACGTAAGAAGTGGTGACTCAGTGGTTAAGGTGTTGGATTGATACCTTCTAGTTACGTGAAAGACCGGGGTTCAATTCCTAGCATCACCATGCTGCCATTGCTGGGCCCCTGAGTAAGGCCCTTAATCCCCAATTGCTCAGTTGTATAAAAGAGATAAATGTAAGTCGCTCTGGTTAAGGGCGCCTGCCAAATGCTGTAAATGTAGTATTTGTTAATTGCACTGGCAGAGAAATCTGTTAAACAGATAGTGAACAGAAATCCTTAAGCTCTGTAGCTTGTTCTACACTCCCTCCTTCTTCTGTTTCTCCCATGATGCATTGCATATCTGGTAAGTGCGGTCATGGTAACAGGAGGGGCGGTTTTGAAAGACGAAGGCATTCAGTCCTGCATTCCATAAGCCATATAAAGCAACACGCACACACACACAGACACACACACACACACAGAAGCCTAAGTTCACCAGAAAGGAAAGATAAATTTGATTACATAATGAAATTTGCTATCAGGATATGCCTGAACATTAACCACTGAAGAATATACTTATGTGTTACACAAGTGTGTGTGTGTGTGTTTGTGGCAATGTGTATTCCAAACTTTAGAGATTCTCTGAGGCGCTCTGTGTTTTGTGTTTTGGGAGTGTTGTGTTTAGAAATACTATGCAACATAAAACTCCTATGAGAAACTCCTCACCAGAACAGCAATACAGCTGTGCAGATAAATTGATGCAGGTCAGGAGAAAAACTAGAGGAGAAACTAGAGGAAAACAGATTTGGTGGGAACAGAACACACACACACACACACACACACACACACACACACACACACACACACACATGGTTCACATTAACAAACAGTTTACTCCTTTCTAATTGTTTGCGCAACACAAAATCTTCATAAAGGCTGTGTGCTGTAGGGAAGGACGTCACACTTTCACCGTGAAATGCAGCTGTGTGAGCTGAATCAGATATACGCTGATTATTTCGAAAAAAATCCCAGAACCGATTTAACAAACAAACAAACAAACCCCGTGTTTACCTGACGCATGAAATCAAGCTGATAGCTTGCACAGAAGTAAGACTAGGTTAATAATAGTGCAGAAACAAAAGCAGGAATTGTGAATAGGTGAAGTCTTAACTGTAGTGGTTGTGTTTTGCCATCACACACACTTGCAGACATGTTCAAACTCCCTTGAATTTCTTAAGATCATTTTTTTGTTAATGATGCATCAACCCCAGGGTCTGTACCTTCCATTTTTCTTAACATCTCAATGTCTACATTGTATCATGGTGCAAATGCTTGACCAAATGTGTGCAAAATTTACATTTCTGGCATTTGGCATATTCTAATGCGACTTACATTTATCTCATATTTAAACGACTAAGCAGTTAAGGGTTAAGGGCCTTGCTCAGGGGCCCGGCAGTGGCGGCTTGGTGGGGTTAGGTATTAGTCCAGTCCAACACCTTAACCATTGAGCTACCACTACCACACATGACGCCTTGCAACCAACTAGGTTTTTGTCCAGACTCCACAGACTAGACTTTATTACCACTACAATGCTGACCACACAGAAGATAAATAAATAAAGACACGATTACACTTACCAGAATCATTAACATACACAAATCAAATCAACGTGTCAAGCTGAAACGTTTCGCAATCTCTGGAATTCCTTTAATAATTATAATCTGATTTTCCAAAGCTGGATCGCAAAATGCCACCCAACAAAACACCTCAAACACTAACTTTTCACTCTCTTGCAGAATGTTAGGATCCAGGATGTCAATCAGAGACGGGTCAGCCGTCGGCCGTTTCCCTGGTGCAGTTGCCAGCAATGGACAAGCGATCCCCGATAAAGAGGAGGCTACCAAGGAAACAAAGCCAGAGGGAGGCTGTTGGCGCTGGTTACGGAAAGCTTGCCCCTGTTGCTTTCGCCGTCAGAGCAGCTCCTATGATCTTACCAATGATGTGGAGACTGCTGACAGAAATGAGGAGAAAGTCACACCACTCCCAGAGCCTGCTCAACCTCACACAGAAGACAGCGAGCTGAAGGGTGAGACTGCTAACTACCTTTACTATTAAGCATAAGTGAATAAAACAGGGTCGAGACGTTTGAGGGTGTGACAGTAAAACACAAAGACCTGCAAGTAATCTCACTTCTTAGACAAACTCAGCTTCAGAGTTTAGAAAATCTGGTCATGGGACCTTTCAAGAATCTTAACACCTTATTGACATTTGACATTTTTGTGTCGACTCATCACTACCCACATTGTCTTTATTTCAGACTTATCTCTGGTCGTACGCTCTGTGGACTTTCTCGCCTCAAACACCGGGCAGAATCGTAAAGAGCATCGCACCGAGAAGTATCAGAGCAACGAGCTCATCATCCGGCGAGGACAGACCTTTCAGATTATTCTTGACCTCTCACGACCTTTCAACGTCAACACGGACAAGCTACATTTGGAGCTGAAGACAGGTCAGTGCGAGCTGTAGATTGCTTTTATGGCAGATAATGTTGTTACACTACGGTGCCGATTGACTAACTGACTTTATGCAAGGGGTAATTACATGACCACCAGCCAATAAGATCCAGTGGGAAATGTATTTAGTGTACTGTATATGTGTGTGTACAGTTTGGAAGATTAAAAAATATGATTAACAGTGTGAACTTTGCTGCAGTAAATGAAGGAAGATCAAGTAAACCATAATCTATTCTTTATTTCAACATTTGCCTAGAAAGATATACTAAATATCTCTGGTACTAAGGACTCGCTTATCTCTACTGCAGATAAAAGATTTAAAAAATGTTTTCTAGGTTCAGGACAAACATGACATCATCGATTTTAGACAGACAGACAGAAAGATAGGTAGGTGGTAGATAGATAGATAGATAGATAGATAGATAGATAGATAGATTGACAGACAAACAAACAAATAAATCAATTTATAGACAGACAGACAGACAGACAGACAGACAGATAGATAGATAGATAGATTGATTGATTCAAGGACAAATTTTTTGGGAAGATTTATTTTCCTAATTACAATACAAAATGAATTTTTAATATGAGCCATAAAAATGCTGTGCAGTGGGAAAAGCAGTGTGTAAATTCAATTCAATTTCAATTCAGTTTTATTTGTATAGCGCTTTTTACAATGGTGATTGTCACAAAGCAGCTTTACAATTGAAGAAATTATGAGACAGAATGAAACAGAAATCAGTTTGTCCCTGATGAGCAAGCCGGGGCGACGGTGGCAAGGAAAAACTCCCTGAGATGAGATAGGAAGAAACCTTGAGAGGAACCAGATTCAACAGGGAACCCATCCTCATTTGGGTGAAAAACAGGTAGCAGGGATTATGTGGTTACATTGTGTGTGTGTGAACAACTATAATCATTAGTCCTTAAAGAGCAGCTGGAACGTCTTTATGGCGAAGTGGGTCGTCCTAGATCGCCCTGGTGATGCATCATCCGCTGGGCAGGTCACAGAGAAGGGTCCCACAGGACCGGGTTGGAGGTGGGGTCTGGATCACCGGCAGCTCCGTTGTGGCGTATGTAACTCAACAGTGAGAGAGAGAGAGAGAGAGAGAGAGAGAAAGAGAGAGAGAGAGGGAAAGGAAGTCAAAAAGAAGAAAGCAGTTAAGTGACAATGTAATCACACGGTTTGGAGTGATTAAATGAATAATGTAGAGTAAAGCATGAACTCCGGCAAGACTAACTAGGTCAGCATAACTAAAAGGAGCACCAGAGGGAAACACAGACATGAGGGCTCCCTGATATGTTAAGCAACCAGCCGCTCTCATCATCAACACCGTGATCAATAAGAGAGGGGAAGACAGCATCTAAACATACCAGATCACCTTAATACTCAACACCCATGAGTCCCCCAGAATACATTCTTTTATAATACAATCTAAAGAAAAATAAACAACAAAAATCATTCTCAGCTACATAAATAAGTGGGGTAAATCTGTTACTATAGAAGTGTTTTTTTATTTTCCATGGTACATAATGATTTCTGATGATTTCTCAGAGAAAAGAGCTGGGCAGGGCGGATAACTGCAAAGCATAAAATAAAGCATGAAATAGTACACAGTAAAGTGTTACACGCTCATCATTTCCTCACAAGCTTGTGAATCACACTACTACGCGTCAATGCTATCTGGAAGTCTTGCAACATCGCATGTATTTGGGATGCTTTCCTTACAACTATATAACTGGAGAAAATGAATCAAACTTAACACTAAGCTATAGGGTCAGGAAGGGCGGATTAGGTGTTGCTCAATAAATCAACTCATCAGTTGTAATGTTCTAAATACACAAATCCTCCCAGAGGTGTTTGTATTTCAGATCGATACAAAAAGTTAAAAGTTTTAGATAAAGAACACCTTTTAACACCCGCTCTCTGATTTTCCCCCCCCCTTAAAGGCTCACAGCCGCTGGTATCAAAGGGCACACACATCATCGTTCCTCTTGTAGAGGGCCTTCAGGACCTGTGCTGGGAAGCCAAGGTTGTGGAGCAGAATGCCAATCGAGTCAAGCTGTCAATCAACTCGTCCCCGAACGCTGTCATTGGAAAATACAGGCTCACAGTCAGCACCCGGAGTACAGGAAGCGAGTCTGTTAGCACGCATGACTCTGAGAAAAACATTTACATGCTCTTCAACCCCTGGTGTGAAGGTGAGATGTGTAAAGAAATAGCAATCTTTATATTCTGCACAATCAAATACTCAGTTCAGTAAAGTGAAAGTGTTAAAAAAATATCTAAAGACATGGAAAAACAAGAATAAAAAAACTTTACTTTCATAAACAAATAGATCAGGAAATTTAGCCTGTCTATTTCAGTCTGTTTCTGTTTCTCCCTCTCTCCTTTCTGCTTTGTCTCTGTATTCCTCTCTTTCTCTACCTTTTTCACCCTCTGTTTTGATATCCACCTCTTATTCTCGCAATATTTCTTTCTCTGTCTCTCGCACTCTCTCACCCTTTCTCTATCTGTCTCACTGTCTCTGTTTTTGTCCCTCTCCCTCTCTCTCTCTCTCTCTCTCTCTCTCTCTCTCTCTCTCTGTAACTACTTTCTAATTGCCAAATGCAGACATATTAAGTAAAAATCAAACGATGTGCCAAATCTCCAGCTAAGCTCTAATCAGCTAACATTTAACTTATCCTTTAACTTTCTTTCTTTTGCAACTTTTCTTTTGTTAATCTTTCTGTCCGTCCCTCCCTTTTTTATGCCAATGTATCCAGGACAGCTCTTTTTTACCTGTATACAGTATGTTGCTAAAATCTGATCTCCTTTACAACTTTCACTAAGCAGCACTTTTTATCTCTCTCATATCCATCCGTGATCTTAGATAGAAAAAAAAAAACTCTTTGTATGCTGGCTCATAGAATTTTGATCTGCACTTCCTCTATTACTCTGCTGCCCTCCGCTTACATTCCTTTGGAAAATCATGACCATGTGTCACTAATAAAAAGAAAGCAGCCAGTGTTTTGCTTTTGTGTGTGGAAGAGAAACACCGGAAAGCACGGCACCCCACCTTGCTCTGATAACTTCACCCAGTGAAAGTGTTTCTCACAGCAATCTCACTGAAGTCATCCAGCCATTACAGAACATCGGAACTAACTCCCTCTCTGTGTTTCTTTTCCGTTTTTTTAAGGGGACGCTGTGTATATGGACGAGGACGATGAGAAAAACGAGTATGTGTTAAACGACACTGGAAAAATATACTACGGCACTGAGAAGCAGATTGGCGCTCGCACGTGGAACTTTGGACAGGTCATATGAGGAAAAAGCTCACATAAACTTTCACAACATTGTCTTTATAGCCATTTGAAATGAGCATCACACATGTCAAACATATAAATCGAACATCAAAATCCTTTTAGAAAATCAACATTTTTTACAGCCTGTTAGATTATCTAGATTGTACTAACACAAATAGGATTGACAAACTAGCAGTTGCCTGCTAGCTAGTTAGCCAGCTAACTACAACAAAAGGTCTAATTTCTTTTAAAACGTCTTATGGATCTTAGGGATGCTCCTACTGTATTCTAGTAGGTAACGTGTAAATTATCACACAGTCATGTTAAAAACATTTATCCCGTATTCAGTAACTGAAAAATTGTAAAACATATCTGGACTTATTGATCATTTTTTTTAAAAGATTTTATTTATATTTATTTCCTAATTTTTTTATTTCCTAATTTAGTAAAATTATAAAACCAATGGCAGAAGGAGAAACATGAATGAAATAAATAACAGGGCTGAAATAAAAACAATAAAGCAATATTAATTAATAGAAACTGCAGTGGAGAGATAGTGGATATGACATAAATGTGTGTCCTGTAATTGTTAATAAATTTCATCATACTAAGCAACATTTGCACCTATTTGTACTAATCATGCTTTTGTGTGTGTGTTTCTTAGTTTCAGGAAGGGATTCTGGAAGCCTGTTTATATGTTCTGGAAAAGAGCGAGGTTCCTTCATCAGGCTTTGGAGATCCAGTGAATGTTGTGCGAGTCATATCCGCTATGGTGAGTGAAGTTTCAGGCAATAATAATAAACATCTGGCTGAATGATTTTAGATTTATTTTAACAAAGAATAAAAAAACCTTCTACACTCATCTCTTTTTTTGCTTAGACTGTTATTCTTTTAACTATGATGTAATTAATCTATAGTCTGGGTTAAAATGAAATCAGCGCCAGCCTACCTTCAACTTATTTTACCTATAAGTCAGTATAATTACTTTATAGCAAATAATCAGATGTGGATGCCAAAAAAGTATACCAATGTTTTTAAGTTTATTTCTGCGAAAAGTCCAACTCATTTTAAATATATTGTGTAAAAATTAAGAGGAACCAAACTTATGAAGAAAGCCCAACCTTATCTGAAAGTTATCTGGGTGACTTGAAAAAATGTGATGATGAATTATTTTCCCTTTATTTCGAGACTGTATGGTTGAAAAAGTGCAGTTAAACAACAGTTAACCAAATTAATTCTGTGATCGTGACATTGTGTGAGGTTCACTTTCAGTGGTCAGTGTTTTTACATGGACAAGCTACAAAAACACAGACAACAAATTTCAAATAAATATTAGCAAAAATCAGGTTTTGTTTATTAAATACGATATTTGTATATCATTCACATACAGCATCTTTTAAATTTTGTGCTAGTAATCTACCACAAGGTATCCCAGAGTCATTTTTAGTGTAGTGCAACACTGGTGATTCTATTTAAAGAAATGTTTTTTACTCCAGATTAATTCCCCGGATGACCGCGGAGTTCTGGAAGGAAACTGGTCGGGAAACTATCAGGGCGGGACGTCTCCCACAGCATGGAGTGGCAGCGTGGACATTCTTAAGAAGTATCACCAGGAAGAAGGAACACCTGTTAAATACGGCCAGTGCTGGGTCTTCTCCGGGGTCACCACTACAGGTGTGTGTGTAGGGGTCCTGACATTGTGTCTCCTTGCTCTGCTAGGATATTCATAGCTGTCACTATCCAATAGGAGCCTGACCCTGAACCCAGCACCCTCCTGTCAGTCTTTCCTAAAATACCCTAACCACATTCCCAGCAGTCCTTCACACTTTGGCCCTGACCTACTGTATGTGTTACGTGTGTGTGTGTGTGTGTAAAGCTTCACCAATCCAACAGCAATAATTATCGGATTCACATGTGTGGTGTCCTGGGAAAACATATTCACATGCGGCAACTTCACCAGTGTGTGTATTCATAGTTTAATTTGATCACAAATAACATAACAATTTCTCTTTTTTTACCCAAAATGTCTATGAAATGGAAAAAAAAATGTTGATATTTAATTTTAGCGCATCAAAGACATTTTGCAGCTAGTATCTAATTAGAAACTGTATTGCTATGGCATGTAACTTTCCATCAGTGTGACATCCTGACATGAGGTGTGTAAAAAAATTTAACATACATTCGATTTAACACTTTTCTCACCTAAAAATAATCTATGATTGTTTTAAGAAAAATAGATTTGATTTCCTTAAATTAAGTTATGTAAAACATCTAGAAAATATGGCCAAAATCAGTTAATTAGTAGGTTTAGTTACAGTGACGTCTGTCTGGACTGTCAGACACATTGACTCAGTTTGTCTGTCTTTCTATTCTTTCCCACTTGCTCTTTTTCCCAGTTCTGCGATGTCTCGGTATCCCAGCACGCAGTGTAACAAACTTCCAGTCTGCCCATGACACTGATGTCTCCTTGACCACTGATGTGTATTTTGATGAGAACATGGAGCCTATTAACCACCTCAACTCTGATTCTGTGTGGTAAGTGCGACGATTCCTACACACACTAATCACAAAATTACCCTTTTTGTAGTCATTGTATCAAATTTTAAAATATGGTTTTATTATTATGTAATTAGTTAAAATAACCATAAAGTAATCATTTTTCTATTTTTTATTTATAAACAGTTAAATCAGGAGGACAAATGTTAATGATATTGGATAAGGATATTGAAAGATTAACTACAAAATGGTGAACAATTAAAATGGTATCAAAAATGACTCATACTGTGAACAGAGAACATTATAACACAACCCTGAGATTCTTTGCTGGCTTTAGCTTTATTTATTACAGTCCATTACATCAAAAAGACTTCAGTTTTACACAAAAGACTATTGTGTGAATCAGACAGGCCTCCCCGTGTCCTATTTTTCATTTCCTTCCTCTCTTTAGGAACTTCCATGTGTGGAATGACTGCTGGATGGCTCGCCCTGATTTGCCACCCGGTATGGGGGGCTGGCAGGCTGTCGACTCGACCCCACAGGAAACCAGTCAGGGGACATTCCGTTGTGGCCCTGCCTCCATCACTGCCATCCGCACGGGCCAGGTTTACTTAAAGCATGACACACCTTTTGTCTTTGCTGAGGTGAGTCTGAAAAGAGAAATAATCCTACCTGACAAGAACAAACTTGATCATCTGCACTAACACAAACAAACCTTTTAATAAAGCCCTACGATCTGTTACACAGTAATACAATTTTTTTAGAACATTTATAGATCTACATGCAGACAAATCCGGCAAAAACTGTAAATAAAAATCCTGTACTGTAAATAAAAAAAACCCTGTTAAATAAAAAGATAAGGAATAAAATAGGCTTATTTCATTGGCTAGGTGGCTTATTTATACGTGTTTATGGCCTTATCCTAAATTCAAACATAGCTAGTGTATTGACAAAAATTATCTCAAATCACTCAATAAAAAATTTTACTTCAAATTTCATTCATCACATACACAGCAAAGTATGTAATGCTTTTGACTATCATCCTATCATAAAATTGAATTAGAATAGAATTGAAAAAATAAATAGGCTAAAATTAAAATTGAAATAGAATTTTAACTATACAGGTAGGATTATCGAGAGATTTATAGAGAAAAAAATATATAATCTAAAGATAGAAATCAGTGGCAGAACAATGTGACTATACTGAATAAAACGTCTGCAATTGTCCTGCATGTTTATTAAAATGCTTCGTGGCAATTTAGGTAAACAGTGATAAGATCTACTGGCAGAGGAACCTGGACAGCACCTTCTCTCAGATCCATATAGAAAAGAATGCCGTAGGACACTGCATTAGCACCAAGGCTGTTGGCTCCGACCAGCGTGCTGACATCACACACCTCTACAAACATCCTGAAGGTGAGAACACGGTTTATAACAGTTAACGTCATTTGGTGGTTATAGAGAAATGGTTGAGTAAACTTCATTCATAATGAATAACTAAAAATGGTGTAATCGAGTTTCCACTACATCACACCGTTAAAGCAGATACAGCAGAGTCATCAGAGAAAAAGATTGCAATATGTGTTTGTGTTGATGGGATAGTGTTGTCAAGGTAGCATGATTCCTCACGCGTCATCACGTTCACGTCTTCCATCCAGAAAACCCGCCTGAGGTATTTTTCTCGTCTTTACCTGCCCAAAGTGTAGCTGTGTTCATACAAAACACTCATTTGATTGTTTTCTCAGCAATCGCTTGACTGTGAAGTCACCAGCTAGGCAGAGTTTATCATTGGGTGACGCGGCAAGCATTTTAAATCGATTTTCTTACACAACATAAGCATTTTGACAAAAGTTAAAAGGTATTAAAAGCATTTTTCTAACCTTTTCAATTCTGTTTTAATCTTGTTAAACTGCCATTATGATTTATAAATCCTAAAAAAACAACAAAAAAAACATATATAAAATCCAATATTACTATTACAAATACAGCATTTTCTCTCTTTAAATAAAGAATTAAATAAAGACATTAATTCTGTTTATTTCCTGCATAAATTTAAAGGTGTGCAAACTTTTGCACTTAATCATAAATGTTAAATATAAGGAACAATAGCTAGTGTCATATTTGTATCAATATTTAAACCATACATTATGCCGTGTTGTCATGTTTAATACTAAAAAAAAGATGATTGAGGTCACATGATAGAAATGTTATGGATTTATTATGTTTTCCTTTTCAGGCTCTGAAGAAGAGCGAATCGCCGTAGAGACCGCCTGCCGCTACGGCACCAAACCAGACGTGTATGCGTCCTCCAAGAATGACGATGTGTGTATGGAGGTGCGTGTTGAAGGCGAAGGGCCACGTATGGGTGCTGATGCCCACTTGAAGATTGTTTTAAAGAACCAGAGCCTGAAGCCGCGCAAGACCACGCTGCACAGCCAGGTGGCCGTGATGTACTACACAGGCGTGCTAAAGGACACGGTGAAGACCGAGAAACTTTCTGTGAATCTCGTGCCTAATGAAGGTGAGCTGAGAACACAAAACCACCTGCTAGAGAATTGTGAAAATGTCATATGTAGTGGACCCTGCACAGAAAGTATTTCTGTAATCTATTTTCCTGCAATAAGTCAAGCTTGTTAGTATCAAAGATCAACTTATATATTAATACCATTTAGTTGCCTGTTTATGGAACCGATAAGGGATATGCAGAACCTATTTATTGTTTTACTTTCTTTTTTTTTTTGGCAAAATGACTTCGGTACAAAACATAGTTTACATTAATATGAATTAAGGAAGTGGAAACTTTACATTTTGAATTTAATCTAAATTCAGTATTAAACGATTTTTGCTAAATTAAAGCTTTGATAAGGGAAACAAAAAGGTATTAAAAATCATTTTAAATTGAAAAATAAAAATCTTAAGATTGAAAAATAAAAGGTTTTACTGATTAGGTATGACTTAACACTCCTTAATGAGCAAAATGAGGTTATTGTATATCATTGGGCATTATCTTCTAAAAACGTAAATAACGTTAATAAAATTATGATGATTTAAATTAAAGTAAAATACCTTTACCTGTGTGTGACAAAATCTGGTAATTAAAAAACATTAAAATCAAGATAATTTTTAAGCCAACACCTAAATTACTAAGGATTTTATAGAACACTTAATTTATTTAAGTACACAGTACACATTTTATTGATTTATAATTTTTTAATGTTGTACAAAATCACAAAACCAATAATTTCCTGTTATCACTTATACATTGTTATACAGCCACCCATCTCACCAGTCTTTTAAAAACAAAAACAAGGCAAAAACTGAAAAGGCAAAAATCTTTCCATGTCTGAAGGTGCCTCAACCAGGGACTCCTCCCATAACGGTTAAATAAACATCTCTGACTTAGTCATTCATTTAGAAACAACAAAAGACAAGGTCATTCATTCTAATAGTCTAATTTTTAAATTGAACATTATTTATGACCAGGGTGGCCTGGGTGGTCCTTAAATAAAGGCTTCCCTATAAAAGGTATTAAAAAGTCTTAAATTCAGTTTCAATAGGTCAATTTTGGTGATATAACCTAAAAAAATGTAAAAAGCAGACCCAATGGCTGTTTATGATTATTGGACTGACTGAAGAAGTTATTTCCCACCATTATTATTGCGTCATCAGAGAGAGTTTGAACTGCAGGTAGCTGCAATGGGTAAAAGCAAGTTTAATGAGAAATGGCTCGAGAATGATGAATTCTCCTGGGTAAATCCGGTGCCTAAAAATGGATATGAGGAAAACTATGCTTTTTGTTGAAGACGTTTTAAATAGGCAGTACAATAGGCATCAAATCGGTGGAATTACACACACAGAACAGGAAGCAGTGGGAGTATGAGACAAAATTTATTTATATATGTGAGTGTAGTTTAATCGCATGTTTTCATATAAGTTGGTTTTAAAAAACTCTTAAAATGAACTTGGTAAACTCTGTAGACACCCTGCTGACCAATCAGAGCTGTTCTTTACCCCCAGAGAAAGTTATCGACTGGATTCTTCCCTACCACGCTTATCAGGATCAGCTAGTGGACCAGGCAGCTCTGATGCTCACTCTGTCCGGTCGAGTTAATGAAACCATGCAGGTGCTGGCTTCTCAGACCAGCTTCAGACTGCGCACACCTGACATCCAGATAGAGGTAAGAAAAGATGGCTAATATTGACAAAAAACTATCTCTGAGTTATCTTATGCGTTTGTGGCTTTTAAACACACGTGGTATTGTTTTTTTAAGCCTTCTGGAGAGGCTTATGTAGGAAAGGAGGCAACAGCCAAGCTGACTTTCACTAACCCGTTACCATGCACCTTGCGCAATGTAGTACTGCGAGTGGAAGGTCTCGGACTGAGAAATCTCCATCCGATCAAAGTGGGGTAAGAAACCGAAGTGTTTTTATGTCTTGTTATTGTATGTTGTAACACTATGATAGTTCTTTGGCTTTCAGTACAGGATTCACTATTAATTAACGGTTAGTCATAAATGGAACAACGCTTAAGAGCTTCGTGGCAGCTTTTATTAGCCAAAAGGTTGATGATTGACATGTTCAGCAACCAATAACAGCTCGTTTTGTTTAACATGATGTTCAAGGGTGTGAGGCTTAAAAACATCTGCAAAAACATCACATGCAAATAAATGTGACACACACTTCTCCCAGAAATCCTGTGAAATCCAACAAATCATAGGACACCTTTAAAACTTCCCGGGGGTGGGGCCTTTCAAGACGAGATTAATTTTCTAGTGTAATCATAAAATATCTGATTTTGATTTCTTTTATATTAATATTAACAATATATGTACTTAAGGAAAAAAACACACAGAAGTCTTTTTAAGGTTTACTTTCTGACTCTCCCCAGCGACGTGAGTAAGCATGCAACAGTGACGGTGACGGAGCACTTCATCCCCTCTGTCGCCGGGACGAGGAAATTGGTGGCTTCTTTGGACTGTAAACAGCTCTCGCAGGTGCACGGCGTGGCCGACATCATAGTACAGGAGTGACAGCGAGCCCGCCGTCATTAGTGTGTGTGTCTTTGAATACACTGTACTGTAGTCTTTGTGTGAGTCTGAATTCTCACCTCTACTGCTTAAGAATAGATCTGAAGTCTTCAGAAACCTTCAGGCAGATATCCTCAGATCAGTTGGTTTAGTTTCAGTGAGCCAGGCTTAATTAGTTGTATTAAGGCTGTGCTGCTGCTGGACATAGAATTCATTTTAGATCCATAACATGACCTCTTTTACCTGATTAATATGAAGAACTTTTATCAGTTTTTAGATGTATGCTGTTTTGATGTTTTGATTGATGTATAAAAAGAGAGAGAGAGAGAGAGAGAGAGAGAGATTTAACTGTAATATTACACAGTGCTTTTCATCTCTGTATTAAAGTGTTTACAAGCTGATGGATAACCAGTATTAATGTGATTTGTATTCATTAAGACTAAACTATACACCTGAATGTATATACTGTATGTTTCACTATATAATTAACTCTAATAATTATAGCTCTTGCAGTATTTATCAACATGCACTGTTCTTTTTTAATTAATTGTTGTATTTTATTTTTTAATAAATTGACATACGCCATTGTTGTTGAATTCTTGACTCTGATTGGTCAAAGGGTTTTGATTCATTTTTCCATTGCAGTATATAAGCAGGTTTTTCCTTTGTGATTTAATAACTCTGGTAAAATAGGGTTAAGAAATTAACAAAGAAGAGGGAAGAATAGGGAATAATGTGAACATTCGTCATCGTTGGGTATAAAGGAAATCTTCAAAATAGAGGTTTTTCACACTTATGAATTTCTTACATTTACAGAATTTGGCAGACGCTTTTATCCAGAGCGACTTACATTTATCCCTTTTATACGGCTGAGCAATTGGGGTTAAGGGCCTTGCTCAGGGACCTAACAGTAGCATCTTGGTGGTACTGGGAATCGAACCCCGGCAATCCAATTAGCAGTCCAACATCTTAATTACTGTGCTACAACTTCCCCCAATTTCTTATTTCTTACCTAACCAGCTGTGCTTTTTGTTTGGAAGTAGGGCTAATATTGAATTAGTGACAAAAACATATACACGTAATAAAATACTTTCCGATATCTTGTTAGAAGAAAATAATGAATACGGTGTGGCATGTGACTTTTTCACTAAAAATATACCTTGTTAATTTGTGTTCTCTAGCCATATAGATAAAATGAATAATCTAAAAGCATCACATGACAGGAAGCTTTATGCAACGTTTAAGCAAGCAAACGTAAGTAAACCGAGTTATTAAAGACATTTTAGTATATTTTAATTTAAAATATTTGTAGAAAATCATTAAGTAAAGTTAAATCAAGTAAAGTTAAATCCTTTGACCTACTTAAAAATAGAGCTAGAGTAAACCGTGTTGCCATCTCGTGGACAATAAGGTGAACTACAATTAAACACAAAACACAAAAAGGATAAATTATACAAACTGTTACGTGTTATATAAAATACAATAATAAAAATAAAGATTAAACAAATTTGCCCAGACATCCGAATAAGATAAATGCCTATGTTTTATGAATATTGCATGTAGTAGACTTCTAATGCAACAACTAAAAAAGTATATAAATATGGCACAGGCATCAAAGTCAGTAATTCAGAAATTTCTGGAACTATTTTAAAGTCGTAGTGACACAAAACTATAATTTTATAAACCGCTATTCCTTATTAAGAGCAAATCAGCAGTAATAGTTTTATCTGTACTGTTATGCAATATAATGTCACTTAAGAGCTTTTTATCACTGTTCATAACTCAAAAAAATGGGCGTGGCTAAAGCCGGACCAGATCCGAACTTTCCAAATACAGCACGTATATGTAAAGCAAAAATGCAATAACTGGGTTATGTTCTTGTGCATAAGATGTTTTGGCAGTCCTGATTTGTTATAGTAACATAAAAGAAGTTAAAGGGTTAAATTAGAACTCAGCTCACTGTAAGGACGTGGATTTAGAACATTTACACTATTATCTTTGATCTTGAGGAAATCAAGTTCTTTGTAATCTCAAAATAATTTTTAGCCGATATATAAATCTCAGGAACACCAGAAAATAAGAAATACACACACACACAAACACAAAGGTCCATTGTCGTAGCATTCAGCTAGCAGCATTGCAGACGTTCTCCACTACTTTGTTAAACTCCTCAGGCTGGTCTGCGTACACATGATGAGAGGCGTCGTCAATCACCTTTGAGAAAGAATAATAAATAAAATCAGCCTTTTATTTTAACACACCAAGTAACTTGATTCTCATTCGACGAACTAGTTGTCCTGGTCCAAAATTTCGACTCACCACCAGCCGTGTGGGACTCTGGCCTCTGATTTGAGCGACGTGGTTGCCGGTGGAACTGTCCACCCAGGAGAGAGCGCCGTACACCATGGTGACGGGAAGAGAGGATGGCAGCAGGTGCACTCGGTGTATCATTGGCTTGTTTGCCCAGCCGATAGACCCGCACATGGCTCTGAATCCCACCTCACCACTGAAAAAAAGAGACAGATTAAAGTAAATACATCAAAGAAAGATACACATAATCGCCAAAGGAGTGTGGACATTTTACTAGCACAATTCTAACTGTGTTGAGATTTTACTTCATTGAAATTAAGAGACTTAAACATTGTTTCAGTATGACAATGTCCCTGTGCACAAAGCCTCTGATCTCCATGAAGTCCTGATTCTGACTCAACCCCACTGAACACCTTTGGGATGAACTGGAACACTGACTGAACCCCAGACCTCCTCACCCAACATTACTGTCTGATCTCATTAATACTATTGTGACTAAATGAACACAAATCCCAACAGTCACGTGACACAATCTGGAAAAAAAGCTGCACAGAAATTTGTTGGCTGATATTAATGTAAACGAGATGCGTTGTATAATCTCAGGAGGATGTAGGTGCCGACTGGATCTTTTACTATAGTATTAAATGTCTGATGTTAATCATTAGTATTGTGGGTTCGATTTCCAGGTTAAATGATGCTGAATGTACGAAAACCGATCGCTTTATTGTTACTAAATTGAATTACGTAGAACCCATTGAGACATTTAAATAAAGCTCATTCATTTAGTTTTATTAGTGTGCAATAAAAGGGAAAAGCGCAGTGATTTGTCATTACCTGGGCGTTTGTGCGTTACAGTGATAGAGATACTCAGTGATCGTGTTATCGTCAAAAAGATTTTCAAACTTCCTTCTGAAATCAGGCCGGACTCTGTGCACCAATCCTGGACCTGAACAGTAAAATTAACATTAACATTGGGAAAACAGTTTACATCAGTAAGAAAACACTCGGTTTAAGTGGGAGTGTATTTCTGGTTTCATCTCACCCCACGGTCCTGCTAATCTGATGACAGCCAGGGGGTTAAAATAACTCAAGACAGATGCGACTGCTTTCACCCAGCGAGGCGGTCCCGGTCTCTTGACCTCCGAACCTGACGTATTGTCTTGATGAGGCTGCGGTTTCTCCGGGAAGCCCCAGGGATCCACCAGGATGAGGTGACTGACTCTAAAGAACAAAGTCCAAATAACGAATCAGTCATTTTCAGTGTGGCAATAATAGTCACTTTGCTGTCATTTTTATATTTATTTTACAGCATTTGGCAGGTGCTTTAATTTAGAGCAACTTACATTTATCTCCTTTATACAACTAAGAAATTAGGAGGTTAATGGCTTTGCTCAGGGGCCCAGCGGTGGTAACTTGGTGGTGCTGGAAATCGAACAGTGATCTTCCAGCTATCAGTCTAACACCTAAGCACTGAGCCACCACACTGAACTGATGGCCTTTTGCATGCTCAGTTTTTTCAGTTCTTTCTTAAGATTTTGTAAAACAGATTGAACAGATTAAACTCTTCTGTTTAGCTAAAAGTGTTTAATCTTTAAAAATGATGTAAACGTGAATAATGCAATTATGCCAGATACGTTGAGGAGCATAGTAATCTGGGGACTGGAGATAAACATGTTTAGATATAACCTAAACTGTATTAAACATTCTGTTAAAAATGTAAATAGCTTTATTTGTGATTGTACCAACGGATTAGCTGTATTATTAATATTGGGTTTTTTATATTCGGTATTGGGTACTTCATATCAGTACCTCTCAGGATACTGGATGGAATATGACGTTGCCAGGTAACCCCCTAGGCTGTGTCCCAATAGGATCATGCGCTCTAGCCCCAGACTCTGCCTCCACTGTTCTATGGAGTCGACAAACTGGTCCTCGGCTAAGGCAGCATCATTGGGGAAAGCAGGGCGAGAGCTGCGCCCGAACCCAAGCAGGTCAAAAGCATAGACAGGACGTGAGCGGCTGAGAGCGTCCAGGTTTCGGATCCACAAGCCGACACCCCCTCCAAAGCCGTGGACCATCACCAAGGGGATCTGAGATGCTGAGTAAAAAAAACAGCAGCACTTTAAGACAGCACTTTTATTCATAAATTATGAAATATATAAGAATAAACAAGCTGTGATAAAGTCTGCTGTCTTTGTAGGAGTCTAGATTATGACTGAATCTCACAATCCACCATGTGACATCTCATGCTATATGACTGCTGTACCTTGGTCTGCAGGTCTGCGTGATGCTTTGTTGCTCACAATCAGTGTCCATATCCTATTTTGATTGGGCAACGTGACAAATCGAGACCACAATTCATTCTTAATACCTAAATCAGAAAAAGCGATGGCTATTTTATATCACAAACAGTACCACATCACTGATGTCAGACTACAACCACATAAAAGTACGTACATGCAAGAATTTTGGCCTCTGCGGTTTTCAGCAAGGACATAGATGTCGGACGCCAAGAAGGCCACCAGGACCAGTTCTCAGAATTTGACCTACAGAAAGGAAGAGGGATGGGGGAAAAAGCAATAAATGGATAATGACCTACTGAGGCAAAATATACATTATACAATTATACACACTACTCCTGAGTCATGCTCCGCACCTTTATTACTTTACTTATTTACACCCAGTCAGGTTTGACTAGTCTTGTATAGCCACCAGCTGGACCTTCAGACTGACAACAGACGGTCTGGGCTAAAAAGCAGATTAAAAGTACATCTGACTGATGTAAAGTGATTATCCACAGTTTGTTTGGTTTAGCGTTGTGTAGAATACAATTATTTATCAGACTGGATATTAATAAAGTGAAGATGTGTGTGGTTTTCGTGGCATTTCGTGCATCAGACATTTAGACATGATGTCTGATTCTGAGACTGTTCTACCAAATACATACACTTGTTCAGGTTATTTTCAGATAGAATAATAGCATTTTTGTTTAGCGTTTCGAACAAAAAAAAAACCCCAAAGTAATAAATAACTTTGTTTTTTTATTTTATGACAAATAATTTAGGACAATAATCTCCGACGGAATGCAATGAAACATTCCAGAATCATAATCACTTTTAATATAATTACATGTCGTTATTAACGATTTCTATTCTTTTGAATTGATATTTGAAAGAAAAAGGCTTTATTTATTGTATTTATAAATGAATGAATGAATAAATGAATTAAAAAAATCAATAAAATGTTCTAAACTGTTACAGTAACACAATTTTTAGGATTGATAGAGAAATCTGAGCACAGCATGACTCAGCACTTAAAAGAGAATAAAGACTAAACTGACAAGTGTTCAAGAACAGTCGATTTTCTTTGCATGTAAGTATTGCATAATATTTATTTAAGAAAGCTTGATACAACAACAACAACATTAACAACAACAATCAATTCCAATTCCGTGATAACAACACGTAAGTTACTTACTCTAATTCATTCTCGTCTTGCATCCTTCCTCTTAATTAAAATAATGTTGCTGACGAACATAACCGTAAATAATAACCGATAAATGTGTTACTTTATATTGTTTATAAATTCACAGCTGGGAATAAAGAAGAACAAAAGATTACCGCGTTACAGGCGTCACTTTACACGCTTTCGTTACGTAACCTGGACATTTAGCAGTCAGCTGACTCCAACTGTCATTACAGACACCAGTCTTGTGTAGTTGTTATTTATTTTTTTAAATCAAGAATAAAATTAGTTTAATTGAAAAAAAAGAATCCAGATAAAGAATATAGTCACCCAAACTAACAGAAATGTAAACAACTCGGGAAAAAAAATCAATAACAAATCCCGGAACTATAATCCTGACTATGTTCCCTTACAGTTTTTGTAGCAACACATAATACGTAAACACTTTCTCGAAATTTTATTGGATAATTTAAAGGGCTAAATCCTAATCCTTTTTAGCAAGTAGTGCACTACACCTGACGTAAAGGTCTTTTATGTCACTCCCTAAATAGTGCGCGAGTAAAGGTAGGGTGGTGTTATTCTGCACACAGCCTTTTATTTACCTGTCGCTTTACCTGAAGGAAGACCTAAGAGGTTGTTTAGACGCGGAAAAAATGGCTATTTCAGTGTTTTCGGTTTTGTCGCGTGTTTTGGAAGGATACGTAAAGGGTACGCCAAATAGAATAAAAGTATTAGATGCGTATTTGCTGTACATGTTACTGACAGGAGCCTTTCAGTTCCTGTATTCTTTACTAGTGGGAACTTTCCCGTTCAACAGCTTTCTGTCAGGCTTCATTTCCTGTGTTGGCTCCTTTACTCTTGCAGGTAATCTCTCTGGATGGGCTATAATTATTTTAAACAACTAACTGATATGTTAACATTGTGTAAAAAAAATAAATTACAACTTTCTAATTAGACCAATGCAACCTAACCAAGTGTTTATTGTTCTATTTTCATAGTGTGTCTGCGCCTGCAGGTCAATCCTCTGAATAAAGAATTCTTCATGTGTGTGTCACCGGAAAGGGCATTTGCTGACTTCCTGTTTGCACACACCATCCTTCATCTCGTCATTATTAATTTTATTGGCTGAATAAAATTCCCCTTTATTCTGGTGCTACATTTTGCAGGTATATTCACGGGGTTGCCTTTATGAAATAGACACCTTCTTTTACACACTGCAGCGCTATACACTCGATTGACTGACTGTAGGGATTCACTCACTCGGGGACGTCCAATCCGGCTCTGCAGGTTTAAATTCCAACCAGGAAGCCACACCTGATGAAATACGTTTTGTCCTAACTGGGGAACAAAACATCTACGGGTGGAGTCAAACCTGACTCAAGCGTTCCTACATGGGTGGAGTCTAACCTGATTCAGGCGCTCCTAAATGGGTGGAGTCTAACCTGATTCAGGCGCTCCTAAATGGGTGGAGTCTAACCTGATTCAGGTGCTCCTACATGGGTGGGGTCAAGTCAGATGTCTATGTGGTGGAGTCAGATATAACTACATAGAACTTAACCAACCACACCTGACAGGTGATAGTAATCTGTACCTTCAACTGAAGAACAAATCGGTTACGTGATGGAGAATAACCTGATCCAGTTCAAGCAAAAATAAGCTTCAAATCCAGGAGAGAATTCAAACCTGATCCAGCTGCTCCTATCGCTGAGCAGAGTTCAGCCAAAAGCCCTGGGGTGGAATCCGATTTTGGTCCAATTGCTCCTATCTAAGCAAAGTTGATCTTAAAATCCCGAAGAGAATTTAGCTGCTCTTAACTGATTGAAGTCGAGCCATATTTCCAGCGGTGTAGACGGGCCTGATCCATAGCTGAGTCTTATTTGGGTGGAGTCTATCATGCTGTAGATTTAAATCTACACATTATATTAATGGAAAATTTTGATATTAGATTTGACTCCACCTCTGAACATCTGCAATGCGGTTGAGGGCCAAGATGAGTTAACTGCTGGAATGGCAGCTGCTTGAGTGGAACAAAAACCGAAAGCTGCTATTTTTAAATATTTTTAGCATATTATAAAATTAACTTTATTTGGAAGGAAGTGACATATATTCTAGTTTGAACTGCTGAAATAGCGTCCATTGTTTTGTTAATCATTTTGATGATATTTTTTACTGGCTCATATTGTTGCCTGGTTCAGAAAGTAAATAGAGAATTAGTTTTATAGCTTTTTTTTATTCTGTTTTTAGCGATTCCACTGTAACTCTCTCGTGAAGAAAAAAAATCAGTATGATTTTGTGCCATAGTGCTTGAAAAACTAAGACCTCCATACAATAACGTCAGTACATTTAGTGCAGAAACATCCTGTAGAGAAAACCTTATTTATTTTGCACTGAAACAAGCACTAAATTGGAATCTGGAAACTTGCAACGCTCATAAAATCTTCTGTTCAAGATAATTAGTTAAATCTTATTAAACGGGTGTCACACAGAGATGGAGAGAGATTTCAATATCATTTATTTATTTTTTACCACTTATTCATTTTTTAACACTTTCTTTTTTCTTGTACCCATATTCCTGTAATTTTTTAGATTATTTCTTTATCAGTATGAATAAAGACTTATGAATGTAACAGTCATTAATAATCTAGCTAACCTATAGCTGTTTCTCTGTTCCAGCTGTGAAGAGAATATTTTTGAGGCTTTAATGACCAACAATCATCTACAAGCAACATGCAGCTCCTGCTATAAAAATGCACATTTGCATGGTTTATATTGAGGTTTTTTACTATTTTGTGCTTGTCCATATCAGGAATAAAATAATGTACATTTATTAAAACTGTTACAGTTACCAAAAAAAGAAATAAAGCTGTTGGATTCTTTACTCGTGGTCAGAGGGCCTTCATCTTACTTAAAAAAAAAAAATCACACATCTGTTCGTAGAACAGCCACGTCGGACCATGTCACAGCATTACGGCTTTTGGCAGACGCCCTTATCCAGAGCGATTTACAGTTATTTCATTTATTTCTTTTATACAACTGAACAATCGGTGGTTAGGTGCCTTACTCAATTGGTGGTAACTTGGTGGTGCTGGGAATTGGACACTGATCTTCCAGTTAACAGACCAACACATTAACTACTGCGCTACCACTTCCCCATCAGAGGTGGGTAGTAATGAATGACATTTTTTTTGGTAACTTTTACTTTAAGAGTATATTTAATGATGTGTACTTTTAATGTTACTCGAGTACATTTTAAGTGAAAACACTTCATTTTTACTTTGCCACAATTGCCATCATTCCTCCGTTTCTGTCAAATAGTAATAAATATAAGATATTTTAAATAATGAGTTTATAGACATTTTTCACAAGTCTCATGAGATTTTCGAGAGGCTGCTACGAATCTCCCGCTTAAGTTTAGCTGGAAGATGATGGCTGAAGTAGAGGAAGATGTGTGTGTGTGTGTGTGTGTTATTGAAGGCAGCTCACCAGTGACCTCAAATTCAATCTATATTTTCACTCCAGGATTTTAAAAAGAATTGTTTTATTATGCGGTTCATGCTATGTTTACCAACACAAATTGACATGACAATGGACAAAAATTCCAGCCCCAGCCTGAAAAAAACACATAGCGGTGAGTGTCAAAATAATGGTATCTATGGGCACTTATTGTAGAACCACATTTCACACACTGTCCAGATATTTTTCCTCGTATGCACTTTAGTGCAAGTAATGACAGACACATTTATGAACACACACACTCAACCCTCAAGCCATCAGGCTGCTCAACAGAACTGAACAACATACACACACACACACACACACACACATTTAACACAAGTAGACTAAAAAAAAAAAAATTAAATAAACACGGTCACTTGCACAATACTGTTGTTGATTTGCACATTCCATGTCTTACTTTATTTTATAATCTGGTTGGCGCTATTAAATGTTCTGTCCAGCGTTATGTTCTGTTATGTTCTGTTCTTTATTGTCTTCTTTGCACCGTCCTTTTAATTGTTTGTATTGTTTATTGCACTGTCTGTTCTGCACTGTCTGCACTATGTTGCACACATGCACTTTATGTCTATCCTGTTTTAGTGGCTCTTTGTTGTTTTGTAAATTCTATGTTTTGTGTAGCACCAGGGGGTCCTGGAGAAACGTTATTTCATCTCACTGTGTACTGCATCTGCTATATATGGCTGAAATGACAATAAAGCTCCTTGAACTTAGTTAAACAAAAGTTAATTTTAAACATCTGCACATTTTCATATCCATTTAACACAAAACTAAATAAACTAAACAGCAAACTGGAACCTCCTGCATTTATACAACAATCCGAACACCCCACTAAAGTGTAGACCACACATACAAAATCAACATAGACTTTTATTTTATTTTATTCCTACCTAAATAATACATACAAAATGTGCAAATAAAGTATATTTTTTAAAGGAACAGGTCTTAAAAAAAGAAGAAGAGAAATAAACTGTTAGAAAAACATCTGAGTGTGTTTGAGATGTGATTGTAAATGACAGGTGATGTGATGTTAACGTCCATCACAGGACTGAGATTGACTTTACTTTATTTTAATCTGTTTTATATAATCAGAATCTTTGGAGGAGACGGGATGTGAAAACACACCAAGTAGAAGAAATTCATCGTTTTTGCTTCGTGTCAATCAGATGAGAAGTAACTAATAACTAACTACTTGAGTAATTACTTCATCGGATACTTTTTCACTCTTACTTGAGTAACTATTTAGATTGTTACTTTTACTCTTACTTGAATACATTTTGCCATAAGTATTTGTACAGATTTTGGCTACGCTACCCACTTCTGTTCGCTATAAAAGATGTATAAAAGATTAATATTAAACATCTGCACTTTTAGACCATATAACACTAAAATACTGTGTAGACACAGAAAAACTATTTATTGCTGTTCAAATACTTTTGGACCTGATTGTATATTACGTGTCGATTGAGATTCGTCACGAAGACACATGTCAAAGGGGACTTGACCACCTACCCTGTTTTCTCTTCCTTTCTCTGTTGTCTTTTTAAGGTTAAAATAAATGATATATAGAAGTATGTGCATGTGTGTATGTGCATGTGTGTGTGTGTGTTTGTTTCCGCACAGTTTTTTCCCTGTCAAACAAATTTAAAAAATCAGCATATGATATTACAGACAGATGATGGATGTAGAAGCCTCTTTTCCCCTTTTCTAGTTGTTTTTGTCTTGGTGTGAATGTAAACAGTGATAAATAAAACACTTAATCTGCCTGGGTCCTGCTAATATTCATGATTTATCAGCCACCACGTTGCAACATGCAATGTGAACTGATGTTTTGTAGACTTACTTGTTTTTTTTTTGTTTTTTTCTCAGACCCAATTGTAAAACTAATATTATAAAATGAAAACAAATGGGTAAATAAGTCAGAGTTGTGTTAGTGTGTTTAACGTTTTGTTTAGAAATAAAATTAAAATAAATATTAACATTTGCTCCTGCAGTTTAACATGTCTTTGCCTGGCTGTCCCTGATAGATAGAAAGAACTGGTTGAGTGAAGCTTGTTGTGATCTGGAACACTCCGGGTTAAAGAATTGCCCCAGTCGGATGCTGGATTCCGCTGAAACGAAAACGAAACTTATGAAACAGTCGTTAACGGAGAAAGAGACGCGTTTTACGGAGGAAGTCTAGTACATTCAGCAGGATGAATTGCCTCCTTTTTCTCGTTGCTTCTCTTTCTCAGCTTCCAGGTAAGATGTTGGCAGATGTTCGACAGAATTTGGAAAGTTGTTTAACGGGAAACGTCCAGGCTAGAAAATAATATTAAGGGATTCAGGGTGAAATTCAGCTAAAATGATTCTTTTCCAAAAAAAAAATTAAATAAATAAATTTTTAAATATCAATTAGTTTTTCATAAGTAAACCAAAATAGAAAAAATATAAAACTGGGTTATTGTGGTTGTGCAGAGATGGTTTTTTTTGTTGTTGTATTTTTTCTTTCTCTAAGTGATGTGACGCCATTTAAGCGACCAGAATAATAACCCTCATACTGCAAAAAGAGAAACTGTCCAGAATAACTCAAGCTAGAAAAATAGTTAAATGAGTTCATTAACTTTATTATCATAAACTTTATAAAGAAGGAAGAACCTTTTAACTGTTATCATTTCAGAATTCTGTGACATAGTTTGTTTTTACTAAATAAATGACTAAAAACACGATAAACTAAGACCAATTGTGTGTTTTTTGTGACAATGTTGGTTATATAACCTGTATATAACCCCCCCCCCCCCAAAAAAAAGCCAAGCTTCCTGTTTTTTTCCCAGTTGGTTGAACCAGCGACTGTTTATCTTTTCCAGGTACTAAAGCCAAAATTGGGTTTTATTGACCAACTGGCGACTTTAGTTAGTACAAATAGCCAAACTGTTATCTTCTGTTATGGTTAAAAAAAAATAAAGGGAAAAACAGTTTTTATTAAACTACATGAGAGCTTCTGCGCTAACAAAAGCATTGAAACACCTAAATCTTACTTTGTGGTGTAGAAAATAAAGACACAAAGGTTAATAAAAGCTGGATAAAAAAGGTATTCAGTGTATTTATTACATCATTTAGTTTTGGATTGTATTTAATTAGTTAATTAATTGAATACAACTATTTTTATTGAATCCAGCCAAAATGATTGTGTTTGTTTGTGTGTGTTTGTGTGTGTCGGCTTCTGATAAGAGAAAGGTGAAATTAGTGGGAAAATTGTGGATCTAGGGCGGGACAAAATAATTAGGAAGGGCGGGACAAAATACTTGTGAAATACAAAGACAAAATACTTAGAGTTTTCCCACAGGTTATTTGACTTGACAATAGTGTTAATACCTGCACCACGGTGAGGGTGGTAATCGCTGGAGTTTTCCTTTTTTACCGCTTATGAATTAACCTGTACACATTCTACTTTCACTTTCGACTAAGAGGCAATTCTTCATCATTGGACAAAAAACAAATAAGAAAAAAAACCCATCATTTATATTAAACTTTCATTAACTTCTATTAGAATATTTGACGTGATAAATAAAAATTTGACTCCTGCTGCTGACCTGTGATGTGATTCTTGCTTTCAGAATAGAACAGACAATACAATTTACCTGAACGCAGTTGTGCAATGAAGTGCTCCAGTCTCATTACATCACAGATCAGCAGCAGGACTCAAATTTTTATTTATCACATTAGATAGTTAATATGTTTAGATTTTTTACTTTATTTAAATAAATATTTAATGAAATCTTTAACAAAAATCAAAACAACAGTTGGGGCAGTGGGCTATGACCTAAAACCGCTAACGCCATCAACACTGACTATCGCCGAAAGCCTAATTAGGCCTATATAATATTGTGTAACAAACCAGCTGTGGACTGTAGCATGTTCCCACTCAGATGATGTAATTTTTGGGCCTATATATCTCATACTGTTTTTGTCTGATTGGCTCATAAAAACTTGTTTATCAATCAATTTTTTTCTGCCTAATTAGTTGATGGAACTGGGGTCTTTGTGGCAGCGCAATATCTTTGTCAAAAAAGACAATGTAGGATTTTTTAGGGGAAGTGGTGGCTCATGGTTAAGGTGTTGGATTGCCAACCCGAAGATTGTGGGTTCGGTTCCCAGCTTCACCAAGCCACCACTGTTGGGCCCCTGAGCAAGGCCCTTAACCCCCAATTGCTCAGTTGTATAAATGAGATAAATGTAAGTCGCTCTGGATAAGAGCATCTGGCAAATGTAAATGTAAATTTTATAGCTAGAAAGGCTTGGCCATGTGACATTAATCCGCAACTCATTGCTCCTCCTTTTGATTGATGTTTGGCTGACCTAGTGATGGGTGATATAACGGGATCAATATTTATTGACGGTATGTCATTGTCGGTGACGGTAAAAAAGTTCAATATAATGCTCACTATTTTCAATATAATGTGCACGGCCCGCTCTCTAATTTTTGGATGATTTAATAAACGAGCCTGCTGACAGTGACAAGCAAGTTTGTTGCACTTCTGTTTGGTTGCATCGAACTTGCGTTTGGTTGCATTATCTGCATGTCAGGACAAAACAACTGCAAAATGAGTGCGGTGATGAAATTGTTCATATAAAAAAAGGACATGTCAGCTCGCCACTGTGGCAGTGTTCTGGTTTCTTTGCTTTTGATAAACATCAAAACACAGTTGTGTGTAAACTTTGCAAAAAAATCCCCAACATCCCGGGCCAAGTAAAGCAACAACCACAGACATCTGGACGAGTCGTACATGTGCACCCGTGCGTTAGTTTATTGTGCATTCCATTAACGACGATTGGAATCTAAAGAGTAAATAGCATTTAATAGTTATAGTCAACCACATTATAGTCTCTTTGATTGTATTAGTTTCAACACTATTATAAAGATAAAATCATTTAGATAAGCACAGATAATGCAAATATGCAATAGGCAACAATATTTTAATGATAGAATTAATTTGTCATTAAATAAATGTTATTTTGTGCAGTGTTTTAATTTTATTTGCATATGTTTAAATTCTTGAATTTAATATATTTCTTTTCATTTTTTATTACCTAGTGGCAGGAAGGAAGGACAAAAAGGGCTATTGGTGTGTGTAGAAAAGTGGTGGCAGCATTTTATATTGATTGACAAAAGAAAGATATAGCAGCAGTTCAGGAAAATATATTTTAAATTACTTTTTTTTCTTAATAACTTTTCAACTATTTTTTAACAAAGGGTTATATGGATGATATAAAACATTATATTGTAATCATTTTTTTAATGTATTGCCTAGCCCTAGGCTGACCCATCAGCATCAGTGTGTGTCTGTCAAAATAATTCGAAATGCAGGGGAGACGCAGAGAAATTGCCCCCCAAAAAAAGAAACAGGCTCTTAGACAGACGCTGCAGAGGCATGCAAATGATAGTATTTGTCACTGTATTTAGTGAGCTGATCTGTTTCAGTTCATCCCAAAGTTGTTTAGTGGGGTTGAGTCAGGACACTGTGCAAGTTCTTCCACTCCAACCAGAACACAGCACGTCTTCGTGGAGCTCAGGGGTTTTTGCACGAGGACATTGTCATACAGGATTGATTTTAAGAGCTTTTTATAATATTTCTCCGATCTACATCACCAGTCTTTTAGATTACTATACATCAGCTAGGACACTAAGATCAACGGGGCAATTGTTATTGGCTATTACCTGTTCCAAAAAAAGAAAGTCAAAGTGATAAAGCATACATGGGAGCGGCTCCCAAATTGTGGACTAGTTTTCCTCATGTGTATTGCCATGTTGACAGTGACAAATGTCATTTCTTATTAGTGGGTTGGCTTATTAAATGTGAAGGGTATATTTTTATAATAATTTTTTAAAGTTATTTTGGGGCATTTTATATCCTTTATTGATAGGAAAAAGGTAAAGCAGGACTGGAAAAAAGCCAGAACCAAACCTGGGTTGTCCGGAACGCAGTAGCATGCTGGTGCTGTAATCCACTACACCATAGCACTGGACAGTATTTGTTATATTATTATAACATTTTAGGCTACTGAGTTTGGTTTAAATGTGCTATACAAATAAATTAAAGTAGAAGTTTGAGCAAAATGTTAATATTGTATTGTCCTCAACAAAGCTTTGGTGTTTGTTTTGACAGTCAGATCATCTCCTCTTCCTTACACAACACTGAGAACAAGAAGTTTGTTTGTCCAAAGGCTTAATGGTCTTGGGTATGGGGTAGAACTACAAATAAAGAAATAAAACACATTAAATAATAATGTCCAGATTGTCCTTTCTATATGCAAATACCTCACAGCGACATGACAACACCACACAACATGGCCAACGCAACAGCTTAATAAAATTGGCCAATCAATTCACTTTAACCACAACAGTTCACATTTATATACAAATATAATGAACATTCATGTAAATCAATAAATACTCACAAGCGATGCTGTTGCAAAGTTAAAGATTACACAGCAAAAAGATTTCAGATTCGTATCCCCAGCAGGGGTCTTTCCTTGTGAAGTTTACATGTTCTCCCTGTGCTTGTGTGTGTTTACTCTGGGTCCTCTGTTTCACTCCCACAGTCCAAAAACATGTATGTTGATTGGTATATGTGGTATATAAAAATTGTGGTTGTCTGTGTATGGCCCTCTGATGGACAGGTGACCTGTCCAGGGTGACCCCTGCCTTTCACAGGCTGTGATAGGATTCAGCAGATCCCTTTGACTCTGAATAGAAATGTGTGTATAGACAATAGATAGATAGATGGATAGAATTTAATACTTTTGTAAAGTACAATTAGTATAAAATACATCTGTTTTCTATTTGTTTCTGACCTTAGGTGTCCCGTGCGCTATGATCACAGACCAAGAAAAGACGGTGTTTGCAGGTGATTCGATCACTGTACCCTGCCCGTACTTACCCGAATACACCCTGAATGTCAAGTACTGGTGCCAGGGCTACTTTCATGACTTCTGCACCAGTCTGGCACGCACAGATGAAAACACTGGGTCATCCTCGGCAGGGCGAGTAACGATCGCTGATGACCCCACGCAGCAAGTGTTCACAGTGACCATGCATGAGATGAAGGAGAATGAGTCGGGCTGGTACTGGTGTGGGGTGGAAATCGGACACATATGGACCAAGGACATCAGCACATCAGTTTATATCAGTGTAAAACAGGGTGAGTGGAAGCTTTTTTCTGATTTAGATTTAGAGCTGATTTAGAAGATATCTGAGTTGATTAAATAACAAAAATCATTAAAATCGTTAATAGGGTCCAATTCAATTTCTACCCCTTAGCCCAACACCTTTTCCCTTCCCCTATTTCCCACATTCATGTGGAGGGGTAGCGGTGTTTAAATTCTCTTTGGTTAAAGGCGTAGGGGTAGGGGAAAGGGCCAGATTCCCTCTTTAAACTTAAATTTTAGGGACCATACTTTTAAAGGGTATGAGAAATTTCTCAATATAAATTAGCTACAGCGGCAACATGGCTGCCCAAGTAACCAAGGAGGTTCACAAATAAATTAAATTAATTTTAATTTTAATAAATTAATTTATTAATTTTTTAGAGCTCAAGAATAAGTTTATAGCTGACAACATCTTTAAATGGGTTAAAAAATGTTTTTTGTTTTCAGAAAGAGAGAAAATAGAAGAGCATTTGGGATCTGAAAAAAGTAATAATTTAATCAGACTGCAACTTATTGTCAAAAAATCAGTCATGATCTGCATCTTATTTGAGCGGCTTATACGGTTTACTATAATTGGTTAAGACCTAAGACAAAGACAACCTTGAAATATAAATAGTTTTCTGTTTTATCAGGTATATCTGTAGAGACAAATGAACTAAGTGCTGAGGAGGGCGACAGTGTAACTGTACAGTTCCACTACAGTGAGAAACACAGGTACATCATAGATATTTATTGAGTTGATACCCTTTTTCTTATTGCAACCTTTGTTAGATACTCAATTGTTTTAGTCTTCCTGCCTTCTTCCTAGCTTTTTTCTATTTCATTTGTTGTTTTTCTTTAGAGAGGATGAAAAGAAGTGGTGCAGGAGTGGCAACGTGAAATCCTGCACGGTAACAAACAATGGGACCTACAGCAGCAAATCTCTGCTCATCAGTGATAACAGAAAGGACACGGTTACCGTGACGATGAGGCAGCTGGAGTTTCGGGATGCAGGATGGTACTACTGTGGAGCTGGCGAGCACCAAGCGTCTGTACATGTATTAGTCACATCAAGATCAACCACAAGTATGTAACAGCATTATAACACACACACGCGCATGCAGAAACGCACACACACACACAGATTTGAAATGACTGTGTTAATTACAGTAAATTATTGCAACAGCTAGTTCACTAGTTAAGGTGTGAGACTGTTGTTTGGAAGATCATGAGTTAAATTCCCAGGACCACTGCTGGGCCCCTAACCAAATGAGAAATACATAAGTCACTCTGAAAAAGTTTCTATGAATGTAAAATAAAATCGGACTATTCCGAAATTCTTTATTAATTATAACAGTTATGGTACAGAAATATTTTATTGCGCAGGACAAAAAAATCTTTAGACATTGCACCAGCAGGATCCAGAAACTAATCTGAAACACGAACAGGAGAACACAATACCAAAACAAATCAATAACAGAAGCGAAGATAAAGAACAAAATAGAAATGGAAAATGTGATGAGTCTAGAGAGGGATTAAAAATATTATTTTAAAAAATACTAATAATAACAACAACAATCCATTATTATTATTATTGCTAGTGACTATTAAAGAATATGTTTCTGTGTGATCTGTCAGCTGCTGTTCCAGATGTAAAACCACAACTAAATCTGACTGACACTTTTGAGGAAGCTCAGAACTTTAATGGGTGAGTAGATCAGCAATCGACATCTCTCTCTCTCCATCCATCCATCCGTCCATCCATCCATCCATCCATCTATCCATCCAACCCCTTTCTCCATCTATCCACCCATCCATCTATCCATCCATCCTTCTCTCTATCCATCCATCCCTCTTTCTCTCTTCATCCATCCATTCATCCATCTATCCCTCTCTCTCTCTCTCTCTCTCCATCCATCCATCCATCCATCCATCTATCCATCCAACCCCTTTCTCCATCTATCCACCCATCCATCTATCCATCCATCCTTCTCTCTATCCATCCATTCCTCTTTCTCTCTTCATCCATCCATTCATCCATCTATCCCTCTCTCTCTCTCTCTCTCTCTCTCTATCCATCCATCCATCCATCCATCCATCCATCAATCTCTCTCTCCCCAACCATCCATCCATCCATCCATCCATCCATCCATCCATCTCTCTCTCTCGCTCTCTCTCGCTCACTCTCTCTCTCCTTGTGCCTTCACGGTCATGACAGAACACTATAACAAAACACCTCGCAGACACACACAGGGGTATAAATGCACGATACGCAGACTTATCAAGAGAAAAACAACCAATAAACATCATAAGTGGAGACAGGACATGAACTTTAAACAATACGGTTCAGCCTGTTGAGGTAAAAACGTTAATATTTTGACATACAGGGTTCAAAGTTAACCTCCAGACACACAGCAGCTTTTTCCTCTGTCTTTGTGTTTGTTGTCTGGTTTCAGGTACATTTTGGAGTATTTTCTGATGGCGTTCGGAGTGCTGCTCTTCATCATGTCTGCAATCATGGTTAGAAGATGGATTAGAAGAGAATACAAATTAGTGGATAATCGGGACATTAAGGAAAAGGATAGCATTGTGGTCTAGTAATTTACTTTGTCATATAGCATCTGTCTTGTCGTGGTATCAGAAAATGTATAATAACCTACCACATCGCTTTCTGTTCTAAAATCTGTTACATTAAAACTGTTTAGAGCTTTAACTCATTCTATTCCATACAACCTATTTACAGCGTATGAACAAATACACACATATTTGATCGATTTATATGGCACGATTAATGAATATGAACCTGTGTGCTCTTTCTGAATCTTTAACATGTCTACAATTTAATAAATATAGAAAAGTAAATCATTTGTTTTCTCAGTATGCATTTTATTTAAAAGATTTCACCATCTTGTATGTCAGACAATGTTACAAGCAGTAAAGTTCCTAATGAAAAAATTATACTTCAAAAACATCAAATTAAATAGCATCTCTCACGCAAAAAAATCTATCACTCTTGCAACTCTTAAGCTGAAAATTATATTCTAAAATAAAAAAGTAAGGAAACGCCTAGGTTAATTAATGTAATTTTAAATTTATGTAGTTCTTAGGAAATCCGTTCCTGAGTTTCTGGTCTAACCAGAGTATCTATGGCAGCATTGTTTGAGCATTGTCATGAGTACTTCAGTATGAGTACATAAACTACTTAAAACATCTATTCTCTTGTATATAGTTGGTACAAATGTGTATGCACAGAAATCTCTTGTTGTTTTATGAAAAAAATAAGCTTTTAACACTTTTCACATACACACACACACACACACACACACACCATGCACATCTGCAACCTGCTTCATCTAGAAATTTAAAAAGTAAAACAATATCATGCATGTAATCCAATTATAATTAAAACAAAATATATATATTTACATTTCATAAAGAAAAAACACATTTAGGGATTTGGAGTTGTATTAAATGTCTCTATATGCTGTAACATTAAGATTTCCTTTAACTACCTGGGTGCTCACCTTAACAATAAACTGGACTGGACTCATAACACCAATGCCCTGTACAAGAAGGGCCAAAGTCGCCTCCACCTTCTGGGGAGACTTAAGGACTTTTTATGACTCTGTGGTAGCCTCCACTATCCACTACGCTGTGGTCTGCTGGGGAGCAGGCAGCATGGACCGGGACAGAAAGAGACTCAACAAACTGGTCGGGAGGACCAGTTCTGTCCTGGGCTGTCCACTGGACTCTGTGGAGGAGGTGGGTGAGAGGAGGATGTTGGTTAAGCTGACATCCATCATAGACAATACCTCTCACCCACTGCATAAGACCGTGGAGGCTATGAGCAGCTCCGTCATTAGCAGACTGTTACACCCTCCGTGTAGGAAGGAGCGCTTCCGCAGGTCTTTCATACCCACCGCTGTTAGACTGCACAACTCAACAGTCGAACTACAGATGCACATAACTAACTGTAAATACTTTTAGAGTTTTAAAAATGTTTATCGTAAATTGTTTTTATTTCCCACAATTTGCACTTTTCTATAGCACATTTTTTCTATTGTCCTACTTTGCATGTAATTGTTTCTGTATCTGAGCCACCGAAACAATTTAATTTCCCCACTGTGGGATCAATAAAGATGATCTTATTTTATCTTATCTTATCTTAACTGAAACTAAGAGGCCCAAACGCTGTTTTACCCTGTATACGCACTTCATGTGCTTTAATAGTGTTAGCCCACGACATCATGCCTAAAAAACACTGATGTCTTTGGTTATCTTCTTTCTCTTTAAGCACATTTAAGTTCTACAGTTTTAACAGAAATTTTCTATTTTCTCAGAACTGAACTGAACACAATGAATTTTCTACAATTTTTATTAAAAACTACAACATTTTGATAAACATATGAGCTTATTGATGGCTTTGTGATGAAATGTGATGCAAACCCTAGCTTAAAATGAATAAATGAATGAATGAATATAAAGCTTTAGTGTATTTATGCACAGACTATGTGCTGACATAACATCTGTTCTGGTCATATTAGCGAGAAAAAATAAAAGTTACCAGCTTTTCTTCTTTCCATCATACTGTGGTTTTCGAGCACACATTAGGGTTAGTAGGAAGAGGAACTGTTTGAGCCGCTATAGCAGACAAGGTAGAAGATCAGAGAGAAGCAAGAAACCTTTACTTTTTACTCAATGAGCCGCCTTTTCCTTTTAATTCTCATTATTTTCAGTAAGTACATTTCTTATGCTTTTCTGAACTGTACATTCATATGTAATCTCTTCACTGTAATTAATGATCTTATTCTATCCTATCTGATAAATCTCTATAATGTAATAATACTACAGAAAGGCAGATGTACACATGGTCCACATGGTAGTTTTGTTGATTGCTATCAATGTTAATGTTTATATATTACTATTGTTTTGCTTTTTATAAAGTCTACTTGGACCCCACACATTGGTTCTTTTTACTTTATTTTTCTATGCATTCTTTTTTTCTTTACTTCCTCTTTCTATTTTATGGCATGTGTGTAATCTCTGTTTATGGTGTTAGTACATTTCTTCTGCTTTTCTGAACTGTTTTACATTTATTTGTAATCTTTTGTATGATTACGTAATAAATAATGAGCACAGAGTAATTCTGTGTTCTGTATGTAGATGATTCCAGTCAGGCAATGCGGACGTTTGGTGTTAAACCTGGAGAATCTGCCACCATCCCATGTAGTTATGATAGCTCGTATATGGAATATAATAAATACTGGTGCCATGGTAATTTTTTTGATTTCTGCAAAATTCAAGCATATGCTAATGAAAGACGGGAGAAAGTGTCAGTAACTGATCACCCAGCTGAGAGTTTCTTCACTGTAACTATGGATAATCTCCAGACAAAAGACTCTGGAGTGTATTGGTGTGCTGTAAAAAAGTCTGGACCAGATTTCAAAGAAGAGATTTATATCAAAGTAAAATCAGGTATTAAATTACAATCTGCACATGATTCGAAAATTTAGCAATGATTCAATTTGCTACAGTGAATCATTGATAATTAACTATATCCAGTGTTTGTGCTCAGATCCTGATCTGTCTGTGATGGAGAGCAGAGTGAGAGGTGAGGAAGGAGGCAGTGTCACAGTCCGGTGTCTCTGCAGTGCTACATATCGGACTGCAACAAAGCAGTGGTGCAGATTTAGGGACAGGAAGTGCAACACAGTTAAGAAAACAGAAAAATTTTTGAATTTAGCAGTGCAGCTCAGAAGTGATGGGCTAGAATTCAGTGTGCAGCTAATTGGACTGAAGAAGAATGACGCTGGCTGGTATTGGTGCAGTTCAGGCGAGCTACAGGTTCCTGTTTACATCAGTGTCAGTGATCCACATCCAGGTATTATCACAGTCACTGAATTATAAATTTATAAAACAGTGGGATTTTTCTTAGGAATTCGATTTTTTTTCTTCATTATAAAAACAGTGACTACAGCAGTGACTACAGAGGTGACTACAGCAGTGACTACAGAGTTGACTACAGCAGTGACTACAGCAGTGACTACAGCAGTGACTACAGCAGTGACTACAACCACTCAATCACACATTGATAATTACACGTAAGTATAAAAAGCTCATTGTGTACTTTTGCAGATCATTAATCATTAAGTTATTCAATCCTGTTGTAGGCATCACCAAATGATTGCGCTGATGTGACCGTCTACAGAAAACACTGTGAAATGGGAAGTAGAGAATGAAACCAAAGAATAGAAATCAGAAACTTTTCTTCTTTTTTTGTTTGGTTCAAGTTTTTATAAACTTAATTTATCTTGAAGCCCGGTTCAGGTAGTGTCTAATGTACATATTTAAGAGAAAATGAATGCAACAGTTCTTCTTTTCTCATGTTTCTTTTCCAATTAAATTTCTCACCCACAGCTGTGACTGTAGTTCCTGGTAGAGATGAAATCACACATGTGCAAACACGCACTAATTTAAAGAAAATCTTGAACACTTATCTTTTATGCAGTATTATAGATTTGTAAATGTGTTGCTTTCTTTTGACCTCTACCACTTATAGCACTAAGAGAAAAGACGAAAGTCTTGCATGAGATTATTTCTTGAATTAGGTTTATGTTTATGTAAATGCAGATAAAATCAATGAGTGATTTTCTCACAGGAAAACGATATTTTCTACTGAAATCATTTTCCATTTTATAATAATATAAGAATATTCTGGATTTAGTACTTATTTATTTTTTTTATCATCTTTATAAAGCAAAAGAAATGTGAAAAAAATGTCTTTAATTGGCTAGTTGACTTGTTACTTAAAAGTGAAAAGGTAAATTAATGATCTTATTCTATCCTATCCGATAAATCTCTATAATGTAATAATACTACAGAAAGGCAGATGTACACATGGTCCACATGGTAGTTTTGTTGATTGCTATCATTGTTAATGTTTATATATTACTATTGTTTTGCTTTTTATAAAGTCTACTTGGACCCCACACATTGGTTCTTTTTACTTTATTTTTCTATGCATTCTTTTTTTCTTTACTTCCTCTTTCTATTTTATGGCATGTGTGTAATCTCTGTTTATGGTGTTAGTATTTTGCTTTGTCTTGACCTGAGTGCTCTAACTTTTTCAAGATCTTACTCCATAGCAGCTATTTCACAGTATATTAACGTGCATTATGTAGCAAGTTGGTCCCTGGGGTTAGCAATACCCCTTTTCCCTTGACCCCCCTAAAAAAGTTCTGGTAGCATGATTAGACTTCTGAAGACGAATGATTATATGCATGATGATAATTTATTAATTTAATAAAGAATATTTTACCTTGCAACTGTTAAATAAAAGCAGTATTTTTCTATAGTGGCAGTCAGATGCTGATCTATTGGTGCCTGTTGGCTTTTCTTTTACTCCTGGTGATACTGGTTATCATCACCTGCCTGCTCAGAAAGAAATGCAGTAAGTGTTCTTTACATTTTTTTGGCAGTAAAGGGATCCGTTATTAAAAAAAAATAGAACAGAACAGACAAAATGGCAAGAGACATACAGGACAAGCAAACTTGTTAAAAAAAAAAATCTTAGAACTTATGTAATAGAATATAACAGTTGTAGAAAAAACAATGATAACGGTGCCCTCTAGTGGCACATAGGTTTTTTCCTTCTTAATGCTTATATTATATTATATTATATTATATTATATTATATTATATTATATTATATTATATTATATTATATTGTTGACTGAATATGTATGTATTCATTTTCTCTTTCTAACTTACACAGTAGGCAATCAAAACAGGACTGACACCACTGAGAGAAGTGCTGACACCACTGTTCACACAGTTCGTATTGCAGTTAACATATTTAACAGGGCATTTTATAGGTGGACATTAAGGGATAATGACGTTAAAGAATTAAGAATAAAGTTTACAGCTGAAAGTTGATCAGTTTGTTTATGTAGTACAATATACTAATCTACAGTATGTTCGACTGATTGATTTAAGAAATAAAAACACATAGGAATACACTGTACACATAGATTTTTTTTTATAGTATTGATTTTACTTCATAAAGACATTATATAATGTGAACTCGAATGTCATTTAAGACAGTTGATTCTGGTCAAAGGTACATTTAGGTGTAGCATAAAAAAACGTTATAATTATTGAAATAACAATTATACCATATAAAATATGTGTGTGTAACAGCCCACTTCTGCATCTGAAGACTCTGTTATATACAGTACTGTCAAAGTGTCTAAAGCAAAGGTAAGACTTTTAATCCATTTATCTAATTATACATTATTTTTACATTTATTATTAGAATTGTTGCTAGGGATGCACAAACACTGGTATCGTTATCATGTATTCATATTGGTAAATAAATTAATATCCATATTCGTTAATAAAAAGAGGAGGCCGATACCTTTTGTGACATCATTGACAGAACTCTGAATTTGGCAGCAGCAACAGAATAATAGGCTTAGTGTTGTAGAAATATTAAAAAATTGATGATGACAACCCATGCATGGCAAACTGTTTCACATAATATCAAGACATTCAAAAATAAGTACTTCTAATGAGTAATCTGATAAAACATCTGAAACTAAAACATGAAAGTGAACACGGAGTGCCTAAAAATGGAAACGAGGAAAACTGTGGCGTTTGTTAAAAATGTTTCAAATTGGGTACAATGGGCATCAAAGCGGTGGAATCGCACACACAGGGTAGTAAGCAGCGGGAGTATGAGAGTAGAGATAAATGTGTATGTACAGTATGTGTGTATTTTCATTGCAGGTTTAGTGGTGTTAAATTTCATACACGTTTTATCTATTATAAAGGTCCTAAAAAGTCTGTAGTTTAACTTGATAGACACTGTGGACACAATGTGGCACTCATTAATCAACCCTGCAGCAAACCCTTGCAAGACAAGGGAATATAACCATCAGAGCCATATAAATAATCCTATATCCCCAAAAAAGTACAGGTATTGGTGACTACCAGATATCAAAATCAGTGCATCCCTATTTGTTGCTGTTGTCTTTTTAGTGCCAAAATCCTTTTTATAGTGCAATAATCTTGAATATTCCTGTATAAGGTCAAAATTTAATACTTCTGAATTTAAAGTAGAATTCAAAATGTGTGTGTTGCTTTTTGTTGGTTTAGCCTAGGAAACAGCCTACTGTTTCAGCTGAAGACTTCATAATATACAGCACTGTGGCCAAAGGTATGTTGTTATTAAACAAAGTTATTTTATTTAGCCACAGTCCTTAGCATTCCAAGACAATAAGCAGATTGTGACCTACAGTACTTTTAAGAATAATAAAGTGAAATCGGTTCCTGTTCACCCTAAACTAGGAATCTACTTGTAGAAATCCATCATACCCAATAATCTGTCTCGAATCATATCCTGTTGTAGGCATCACCAAATGATGGCGCTGATGTGACTGTCTACAGCGCAGTCATTCACCCGTAAGAGGTTGGTAATGACACCTTATTACAATTAACTTGTTTTATTATGTCAAGTTAAAATACAAACATCTCAAGCAGCAATTGTCTTTATTCTCTTTAGGGATTGACTTACTGTTTGGGTGGAAAGAAACTGTCTGTGGTGCCTCAAGGATCTCTACTGGGTCCAAGTTCATCATCGGCATTATAGAAAATTCAAATCAGAACAAATTACCCCACTTCTGCAGCAAAGACTTATACTACAGTGACATGATCCCTTAGTCATTCAGAAAAGACAACAGCTGTCACAGTTCTCCTTAGTCATTTTAGTTTTTTTAGGCTATTAAACATATTTACTTGATTTGGGCAATCTGAAATTTCAAAATTTTGTTATTTTAGTTTACTGTTACATAAATGAGACTTCATTTAAATGTCACAGAGCTTAATAAGTAAAATGTGTTTTAAACTGTGTCGAAAATTATTTTGTAACAATATGTTTCTTGATATAGTTATTTAAATAGGTAGATACTCCAAAAAATCAACAACAGAAGCTTTATATAATAAATAAACTTCACCATATTAAACTTTTAAATACCTGGTAGTCCTTTAAGAAGGCATTTTTAAGTTTCTAACAGTAATGACTGAGAGAACGATGTCTTCTACGGATGAAAATTTATTCTGCGGTACCAATATATACCGCCCAGCCCTAGACCTCAGTAATACTATTGTGACTGAATGATCAAATCTCCCCAGCACAATTGAGAAAGAGTGAGACACAATCTGAAATTGGATGTTCAAAAAGACATATAAAATGGATGGTCAGGTGTCCTAATACTTTTGTCTATAGTGTATAAATATATGCAAAAATTCAAAAAACAACTGAAATGTACTTTATTGGCTCTCATATCGGATTTTATTCATACTGTATATCGGAGTGACCGATAATTATTATCTGTCCGATCTGTCCGATTAAATATCGTGCATCCCTAATACATATATATAAAAACTTTCTGGATTTTCTAAATGTTCAAAAAATGTTTATAAATAAATAAATAAATAAATAAAACATGATGTGCATTTTGGTAGCAAACTAATTTTCATTTTAATATAAATATAGAAATAGAAAAAGAACGCCAAATGTAGCTTAAATTACCTTTATCCTTCCTGTGACTGCAGTGTCATGAGGAAATTTTTTACACTTAAAACCTGGTTGTGTTGCAATAAGCTAAAGCAAATTTCGGTCATTGTAATTTAGAGATATCAGTCGCTGTACAAGTACACATGATTTCCCGGTAAGAGTGCAGGCTCCTCATGAAATAATGTGATCATTGACCAGTCTGTGCTCACAGTGGGTTTAACGTGGAATGATTTGGTATCTTAATAACTGGTGTCACCCAAATGAGGATCTGTTTTTTATGTCTGGATATTCTAATCCAGATTTTCTCTATAGGTAAAATCTGCACCAATTATCGATTTGTCATTAGATGTATTGAACAAATATATCTAAAAAATGTATATTGTATGCATGTATGTATATTTATGAATGCTACATCTAAGCGGGGGTCTGATTCAGAACGTGTAACTATATGACAGGACATAGGAGGAAAAAGAGAAGTAAGCTGAAACAAAGCAACCTTTTGCAGAAGTAGAAAATGCATTAGTCATATGAGTGTCTAAGAGAACATGAGCTTTTTTACTCTAGATAGTTGTCTAACTCTCTTTGGGCTATATCTCTGTTTATCAGGTAAGAAGAAATAAAACTCTTATTATATTTTATCTTACATTTTCTATAGGATTAAATAATTATACATTTTTTTACAAAGCTGTGGCTATCAGGGGCGGTTTTACACCCTTTTTAGGGGGGCTTCTATATGTCATTTCAGCCCCTTTAAAACTAACTGCATTAAACCAGCTGTGCGTCTCAAAAACTTGTCATCCTGTGGCGAAGCTTTTATATGCATATCGGTAACAGCGCTGAACGTGGAAAAATAAACGTCAAACACTTTTATAATCTCTGACATTTTGATAAATTAAATAAGGAATAAATAGACAGTTGGTGTATCGAAACAAATAAAAAACCAATGATGTTATTTTTGATGTTTCTGAGTTTTTTTACTAATTCGTCTTCAAACTCAGTATAACTGTCAATATGATTGACATACATCCCATCATAAGCTGATTTTAAATTATTATTATAAAAACAATTATTTGTAAGATGATCAAACCAACTCGCATCACTTAAGAAAGAACCAACTGATGTTTTCACAAAAGATTAAGCAATTTTTTTACTATTTCATCTTCAAGCTCGCCATATTTGTCGTAAGATGATTTTGAAACATTATAAAAATGCAGCTTTAAAATTGTTATTTGGAGAAATCCTAAAACCACCCCTGGTGACTATTAAAATGTTTCAATCACTGGTAGAATAAATGCGTCTCAGGGGTGACACAGTGATTCTCCATCATCTCGATTGTTGTGAATTAGTGTCTGATTAATGCTAACACTGTTTGCTTATGTGGCTTGCTTGCAGATGTAGACAGCATGAGGACGCTGAAAAATGTGGCCGTGAAACATGGAGGATCTGTCACTATTCCATGTACTTATGAAAAGCAATACAAAGCAAGCCGTAAATTCTGGTGCAGAGGATACTACTGGTCTTCGTGCAGGATCGTAGCTTTTGCTAATTCTAACGGAAGTACATCAGTCATCGATCATCCGGCCCAGAATTTGTTTACTGTGGAACTGAACCCTGTCTCTCAATCTGGAATACATTGGTGTGCTGCAAAAATCTATAATCAAATGTATGACCGTGATTATGTGGACTTGACAGTTAGCCAAGGTATAAAACTTTAATCAGGCTGAAATATATTTGCTGTAAAGTCACTCAGACTATTAAATTGCTGCCTGTTTTTCCAGATCCTGATTTGTCTGTAATGGAGAGCACAGTAAGAGGTGAGGAAGGAGGCAGCATTACAGTCCAGTGTCTCTACAGCGCTGCATATCAGGACAAACAGAAGCAGTGGTGCAGATTCAGAGATGAGCAGTGCACCACAGTGGGGAGTACAACGCCATCCCAGAATTCAGCAATTCAGTTCAGTGGTGATGGAAAAAGATCCTTCACTGTTCAGATGAGTGGACTGAAGAAGAGTGATGCTGGCTGGTACTGGTGCAGTGCAGGAAATCTGCAGGTTCCTGTTCACATCAGTGTCAGTGGAAACTCTCCAGGTATCAAATCTAATTTTATATACCACTAGGAATAGAAACAGCCTGGTCAGTAAGCTGGCTTTTACTTGCCACCAGTCCCGCGTTTGGTGTAGCGTTTGGTGTATGATTGTAGCTAACCTGTTGAGTCCACTTTACCAGCTTGGTTGGTTGGCCAGGCTAAATTCCTTCAAGTTTAAATTAAAATGTTTTTACCACACCTGATTAGCCCCACTGCCACCAGTCTGCCACTCTGACCCCAACTATCTAAGATGCAAAGAAACAAATTCTATTGTGCTGACAAATAAACACCTTTATTTATTGTTAGTATTATTATAATTTTTTATAATTTTAATTATTTTGTGTCAGGTTCAGTTGTTTTAAAACATTTTGGAAACTTTTAGGTTGATTCTTACTGTTTAGGTGGTTTCTAGTTGGTCTTGCTGGATCTCGTCAGTCATTTAGAATAGTTATGGTTTTTAAAGAAGCTTTGGACACTAACAGGCTGTTTCAACTGGTCGATTTGCCCAGCCCAGGGACCAACTTACCACTGTTAGAAAGAAACATCCACAAGTTACAATTGCTGGGCCCGCTGCTGCCATGAGCAAGACCCTAAACCCCCTAATGGCTCAGTTGTATAAAAGAGCTTAATGTAAGTTGCTCCGTTTAAGCTTGTCTGCCAATAGCTGAAAATATAAATCAGCCTGGTTGGTTCAAGCTGATCCGTTTTAGTTGTTTTAAGGAGCTTTGGACACTTATAAGGTAGATATAGCTGATTTTAACTACTTGAACAAAGAAGATGTTATTAATCTTTTTTGTTAGTTTAAAATATAAATGTTTATTCGGTTGAAATAAATGTCTATAAAATTATTAATGCCAACACTTCTTAATTATACAAAACTCAATAAAAGTCTTTTCTGTTTCCCAAAGACATTTTAAGTCATCTTAATGAGATTATTGTCAATTTTATTAAAACCCATAAATATAATTCGCTTTGGATAAAGGCATCTGCCAATGTTATTTATGTAATTGTAGTATAATTCTGATAATTTTTTTATATTAATGTTTACATCACAGGTCTGCCTGAAAATCAAATAGAAGAAAATAAGTATCAAAGGTAAGTAAGATATTTTGACAGCTTACAAATAAACCCTGCAATCAAAATGTTTAATGCATTACATTTTAGACTTAGGGTATAATAATAATAATAATAATAATAATAATAATAATAATAATAATAATAATAATTATTATTATTATTATTATTATTTAAAAAAAAACAGTATTGGATACGAGTTAGATTTTTTTTAGTTTCATGATTCCTTATCATACTTTATCAGACATTTTGCCGCTATGCAGTTTAGCATGTAAATGAAAACATGATTTGACTATTTGGAACTCAAACGTCACATCTATTTATGAAAATTTTAAATAATAATAAAAAATTAGTCTTGTCAATTGGGGGCCGTTGCACCGCCTTGCAATTTCTAACCTTTTTTGGCTAATATGTTTAATGGAATGATAATGGAAGTGATAGCTTAGTGGTTAAGGTGTTGGACTGCTCATTGGAGGATTGTAGGTTCAATTCCCATCACCACCAAGATGTTTAGTCACTCTGGAAGAATTGCATCTGTCAAATGTTGTAAATTTAATCACATCTCCTTTTAACACAGAAGCGATACTTTACTGACCCTTTGCATTACTGCTGGCCTCTTGTTGATGCTTGTGGTGGTTGGTTTAGTTATCTGGAAGCATAAACAGAAACAAAGTGAGTAGCCTTTTTCATACATGCTCAAAGATAAGTGTCCCCAGTGTGTTAATGTTACTGCATGTTTTCTGTTTTTTTTGGTCTGTTTCTCTCTTTATATAATAGTCATACCACAACATAAGACAGTATCAAAATAATTAGATTTTATGCCAACAGAAATTACAGATGTGCCAACAGATGGCAGCACAAGGTCTTGTCACAGGCCTTGTGTCACAGGCCATGTTCTGCCATCTGCTGGGGTGTCTTGAATCTTTTTGATACACCCATGTACCTGTATTATTTAACCATGTATGTATTTTAGCTAATTACTCTACTCTTATTAGCCATGTTATTAGCAAAATCGCAACAGAATGACTTATCTGTGATTTCAAGTGGGAGTAATAAAAAAAAAAAAAATATATATATATATATATATATATATATATATATATATATATATATATAAAGCTCCAATCTTTTTTTTTCCTTTTTTTTTCAGTTGGATTATTAGCCACAAATAAAGGATGTAGCCACAATCTGGTACGTATTGTACATCTGTTACTTCATGTAGTTGCCTGCATTGCAAAAGCTTACATTGCTAAAAAAACCAGACAGATGGTGTTCCCGTTTTTTACTTAGTTAAACACTAATGTGGTTTATGATGCTAATTCATTTAGACAGTCACAGGATTGTTTTGTGAAATTTTCATCAGCATATTGTTAAAATGGACGATGCAAGGGAAACAAAATTTCCTGATTAGTCAGATTAGTATTATTCTGTCCACAATGGTGACTTTAAGATTTTCAACCTAATGCAAAGTACATTTATTACAGATCAAAATAATTGTGTTTTCATGCTATTGACAGGCGCCGTCAGCTTCAGATCCAGACGTCATCTACAGCTCAATCAGAATCTCTCAGCATCCTATAGTAAGAATCACTCATAATAAAATAATAATGCACAAAACAATGTTTTTTCTTTAATAAATTGATAAATTACAATTATATTTAGCCTGTTGAGTCCCTGTGCTGCAGGGGTTTCCCTTAGGATACTACTTTTCACCAGTCCTTACTAAGACTTTCTGATTGAAATCTCTGAATTGTCTGTAAATGATTGTGTAGCATCGGTACCTGTCTCTAACTGATCACGTTTGATTGTTTTATATGAGTGTTTGTCAGTTTTTAGTTTGTTTTTAACTGCTTAGGTGGCCTCTACCTTTACCTCTACTAGGGGGTTGAGGGCCTTGCTTAGAAACCCAACAGTGGCTGACTGGTGGTGGTGGGCCTTGAAACCTGGTCTTTTAATCAACAACTTGACTGTACGGGCTTTGACACAGGCTAATATTAACTGGTCAAGTTGACATTATTAGCATCGTCCAAGTGTCCCCTGTCTTGCTATAGCCTTTTGGGCTTGTCTTCAGGTTCCCTGTGACCCTGTAAGGCAGGGGTCAAAAACTTGGCCCTGGGGGCAGGACCTTGATCCTGCAGAGTTTCTCTCCAACCCTAATCAAACAAACCCGCGGTACCTAATCAAGGTCTGCTAGTTATACATGAAACTTACATCCAGGTTATTTAAGGGCAGTTAAAGTGAGTCTGGCTAATGGATAACTGTTGTAGCAAATAGAAAAATGTATATTCTTTTATTCATTTTTAGGTTTCTGCAGTTCCTCCTAATGACAATGTCATCTATAGCACAGTAAAAGTTTGCTAATGCAAGGTGAGTTTTACAACTTCCTCCTTTTACATGCACATTTCAGTCCCGCTCACACAGTTTGCTGTTTTAGAAAAACAATCGATGACATCGTTATTCTTTTATTAAACTAACTGGAAGGAGTGTGGTATTATTGACCTGTGATCTGAAACGCAGCCAAATGATTTCAGAGCCGCTGTTATAAAAAAATTAATCAACACCTTCTGACCGATTAGAATAGTGAATTGAGCGGCGCTGACAGACAGTTGTACATTATACAGTATATAAAATATTACATTTAGTAATAGTACTATAGCTGTAGCATTATTTAAAAAAATAGGAAAAATACTATATTACAACAAAAATAACTAATTTAATTTAATATAATATATATTTAATATAATAATTAAATTAAATTCTAATTTAATTAAACTGTGAATTGTGGAATTATTTTCTGCATGTAATGCTTCCTAATACTGAGCAACGCTCAAATTTCATCCTTTTTTGGCATTTGTTTTTCAGGCTATAGAAACATCACCGGTCCTGTGTGTTACCAATCTGTGTTAATCGCTACACGTTTTTTTTAATACTAAATTCAGAATCTGGATTCGTTTACTGTAACATAATATAAAGGAAATGGATTTGTCTTTTCTTCCGCAGAATAATCCAGAATGTTTTTGTTTTGGAGGAAGATTTTGTTTTGTCTGCGTATGACTGGCACGTGTGTGTGCATGAGGGAAGAGGGTTATAACAAATGATTTAGGAACCTATCTACTACGTATCCACTACCTGAAACTAATCTTTATTATAGTTTCATGTATTTTTTTGACGCAGTCTTTAGTGTTATAAATGAGTTAATATTTTTCTATCTACAGATCAGATCACGATATTTTCTGGCTGCATGACAGAAACAGATAGAAGATTGTTTAAGAATAATTTCTGTAATAGAATAGAATAATTAGAATAATTCCTGTAATAGTGACCAGCATGGTCACTTAAAGAATTATAAGAAGTTTTGCTTTTGTTTTTCTTTAAAATATTGCCCATTAAAATAAAATCCTTGATTTTGGTAACATGGCTATACTTTCATACTAACCTCATAGGTCAATAATCACAAAATAATCAAGAACTTTATTCATTTTCTCCTGTAAATATTTAAATTGTGCTAGGCGAAAAAAAAGTCTAATCTTTCTACATGCTGAATGACTGAATTTCCTGTATTGCCAGTGGTCCAAACTAAATTCTAAAATAAAAGACTTTAGGAACATTTGTTTTTCCTCTGCATATATTTGCCTCTGGCTGAAAACAATCTTTATCTGTGATCATTCTCAGCATTATCAACAAGTCCCAACACGCTGGAAGCAAGATTATAAATCCTGATTTTGGCTTCATATCTGTGCTCGCAGACTAATGCGCAAGTGTCATGGCAAAAAAAACACAGATTTAACAAACAACCCATCTTTTATCTCCCACAAGATCAGAATGCTAAACAGCTGGACACAAAAGCCAAAGTTTTAATGCTTTATTTGCATCAATAATGTATGTCTAACTTCCTTCTGGCTCTCATTTAAGATAATAAAAATTCTTTTTAAATGGATATAGAAGAATAGGGAGTACATCTACTATGAGGTAAAGAATAGGATTGGAATAGGATATGATTATTCTAATGGCTCACAGATTCCATCAGGTTACAAGAGAACTGCATGTAATGCCAAGCCCCATGCGAGAGATACCCTGACTTCCAGACTCCCTACATGCTATCGAGTTCCAGACTCTAAAGACTGCTTGAGTATTTCCAGTGCAAGTATTCTGGGTAATCCTTTATTCTCTAAATTCAGTCATGGGTGTCCAAACACGGTCCTGGACCTGCGCAGTTTAGCTCCAAATTGCTTTAACACACCTACCTGTAAGTTTCAAGTATACCTAGTAACACCTTGTTTAGTTGGTTCAGGTGTATTTACATTACATTACATATATTTACAGCATTTAGCAGGCGCCCTTTTCCAAAATGACTTACATTTGTCTTTTTTATACAACTGAGCAATTAGGGGTTAAAAGCCTTGCTCAGAGGTCCACAGTGGTGGCTTGGTGGTGCAGGGAATTGAACCCAGTTTTTCTCTGGTATCAGTTTAAAACACCTTAAGCACTCAGCCACCACTTCCCCTGGAGCTGGAACTATACCCTGCAGAACACACCGGCCCCCCAGGACTGAGTTTGAACACCCCTGCGTTCTCTAAAATCCTACCTTTGAGGTCTGTTATGAATCTTAGTAAATAAATTGGTCTGTTTGGGTCTTAACCACAGGAAAGTCTTCAAGGTAAGTATATACACAAGTATCTATTACTGTGTTTAACTGCTATAGCAAAAGTGAGAACTGAAACGTAAATCAGGTATTTCTTAATAATAAATGTAACTATAAGCAGATTTTTAAAAACTGCGATAAATAAACAACTTTGCATGGGTAGTGGGTACTGTTATGCACCGGGCACCATCATAACACTCCATAATTAATTAGTTTTTCTCATAACAGCACAGCTTAAAGTGCTTCATTTCTAATGTCTGCCCTTCTGGCCAGGGACTATGTATAGTATATAATAGATTGTTCGCACGTGACATCATTGCTGTGTCGTCTCGTATCATATAGAGGGTCGTAAGTGGGTTTTACTATACAGGAATCGCTAGCAGAAATTGTTTTGCATCGTTTATAGACGCTGGTTGAGCCGAAAAAAACCCGAAAAGCTTTTCACGTGAGCTTTTTATCGTTTTATTGACTTTTTTTAAAGAAATAGACTGGCAAACATAGAAAAACATGGCTGAAAAATCTGCATCTGCAGTCCAAAGAAGCGTCAGATAATGCTGTGTGTGTGCATTGACCACTTTGTTGAAGTTAAGTTAATGTAACTTACATATGCTATATTTATGTTTACATAATGTTAGCTTTTTTTCATACTTTGTAAAGTTAAAAGAGGAGAGTTACAGTAAGCAACACAACCCTACACTAAACAATTATACAAAATACAGTCGAGCGTAAATAAGTTACTCTATACAATAAGCTGAGATGAATTTTGTGATAATCTGTGCTTTTAGTGATGTTTTGGCAGACCTTTGAGAGTATATATAATAATATATTATATATACAACTTTATTGTCATTGGGCAAGGTGCATGTACAGAGCCAATGAAATGCATTTTTCGCATATCCCATCTTAGTAAGTTGGGGTCAGTGCACAGGGTCAGCTATGATACAGTGCCCCTGGAGCAGGAAGGGTTAAGGGTCTTGCTCAGGGACCCAACAGTGGTTGGGCTTAAACCCAGGTGTTTCTGGTCTTCAGATCAGCAACTCAGCACCTTAACCATTTGAGCCACCACTGCCCCTGTTAACCTAAGAAAGTAAATTAATCAACCCTAATGACCTTGAGAGGCACAGCAGCATTGAATGCTTAGATTAATCAGGACAAATAGAAATGCTACTCATGCAGGCATAAACCAAACAATTGTTATTGTTGAGCTCATTGGTACAGAGGATTGTTGGCCAATACACAAAAAATTGTATGCATACCTGCTTTTGTACACTTTTATCTGTTATTTGGTGTGAAAGGATGTCTGAAGGATAGGGTAATTGTTAATCTACCCTTCTGATGGCAAGCGAATATTTCAGTTTGTTATATCTTTCTAGTAGTAGTGTAATAGCTACAATTTATTCTGTTTTTTTTACTTCCGGCCCTCTTTGAATCACATAATTGCGAACAAGCTATACAGTATATATATATATTTCTAATGTCAGTGTCTTAAAACAAAAACCAGATCCCAAGTTGGACCGAAAAACAGATTTTATTTAGATAAAAACTTCACATTAATTAGACATTTGACAAACAAAACATACATACCGTTTCAAATTATTGTGTCACACTTAAACTAAACACCTTCAGACGCTGTCCCCAGCTGTGGTGAGTGTTTTTATACCCTGAAGTAATTACTAGGCTTTTTCTGTACAAAATTACCCCACACTCCAGAGAACAATATTATAATGTTGTACAAAATGCTGTCTGGAGACAAACAGAGCACAATGCAATCATAGAGATGTTGGTAATTGATCAGAAAATCTAGTGTCTAGAACTTATATCTTCACAGTGTTATTTAAATAGAGGTCAAGAGAGAGATAGACAGATAGAGAGAGAGAGAGAGAGAGAGAGAGAGAGAGAGAGAGAGAGAGAGAGAGAGAGAGAGAGAATAATGGAACAATAGTAAAAACCAACCTTATTAAAGACAATAAATTCGATAGTTTGTTGGCTACCACAAACACATACATAACTTTGCTCTCGTCTCTGTCTATGTGACTCAATGATCTTCTGACACACAACTAAATATGCAACAAAATTATTTTAAAAGTAAAAGGTTATTAAAAGACTTTTAGAAGTTAATAGACATTGGGAATAGATGATAAAACTATTCATGCTGTCTGGGTGTACCAGGAAAAATAATGTTTGGCGTTTTGGTCTTTCTTTTACAGATAATTATCTGTTTACTTAAGCTTCCTTTATATTTTCTCCTTTAGGGCAAATAAATAAAATGTTCAATTTTCTGGTTTTCCTCTCAGTATGTTCATCAGACCATGGATAAAATATTTTGGGGGTCTTTTTTTATATTTAATCATCTTTAGCAAGTGCTTCATTAAGCCATTGAAGGAAGTCAATCTTACACCACCATGCACACATACTTGTTCTTATGTAGGGGCAATTAAGTGCAGCCAATCCTTCTAGTGGCAGGTGTTTTTGGAAAAGGTGCAAGGAAACTGTTAAACCTAAAGAAAGCCCACATGGACACGCAAAGTCCATGCACACTGACTTCACATAGACAGTAAGCCATGCTCAGGATTGAACTGCGAACCCTTGAGCCGTAAGTCAGCAAAACTAGCATGTTTCCCTAGGCAGAACATTCTAAAGAATTCTAAAGCATTATGGCAGGTAACAGACATGTCTGTATCTTTCCTGTCCTGTGCAAGGTGAGCCTGTGATTTATCCTTTTTGGCTTTTCACTTTGATCTAACATTAGTCAAAATTTGAATAAAAATAAGCCAACTAATCAGCGATCCTGTCTGACGACAAGTCCCAAAACACGAAGAGCATTTCTATAACTGGCTTCGTGAACTGCATTCTATGACTGGTCTATTTTTAGTCTTCTTCAGCAGTGAATCTCATACGCAATCTGTGTGTCAAAAAGCAGACTCTGGTTTAGGAACAGTCCCTCTGGGTCTGGTGGTGAACCCTCTATTCCCTCCGCTGGGGCTCTGCGCTGTCCAATGGTAGATGTCAGAGTTGCTTGGCTCTGGAGCACTTCTCTTTTCTGCAGAACCTCATGTTGGCTGGAAATGGATGGTGAAGGCAGCACAGGCTTGGTCCGATTTAACACGTACATCTCATGGCCACGCTCATCTCGGTACTCCTCCAGCTGTGCAAATGTAGTGGGTCCATCAGAGTAGTCGTTGACATAAAGGATGCTTTCCTCCTTTCCGTAGGCACCATCCTCTTTCTGGCGTTGCCGGTGACGGCTGTAAATCATGCACAGCAATAGCAGGGCAGTTAGTGCCAGGAGTGAAATACCCACAGCAATGGCTGTTTGCGTGGCTGTGCCAAGGGCGCTAAAGTCCATGCTCTCAAGCTCATACAGTGGCTCCTGACTTACATCCCCCAAGGATGGGCGGTGGTGTGAAGAGGATGAGGAGGATAAGGAAGGGTGTAGGCGAGGCCAGGTTGATGACAACGATGAAGATGAAACATTGACAGCAAGGTGGAAGATCACACGAGCCACCCCTCCTGGATTCCAAGCTTCACACTCATAGCGTCCTGCATGAGCCACTGTAACATTACTCAGAAATAGCATTCCACTGCTGGTATCTTGATAAAAGCTCTCCCTGTCCCCAACACTTTCTGTTGGTCCACGGTTGCCCCCATTGCTCGCTTTTTCCACAGGCTTGGCTGTCACTGGCTTCTTGTTGTCCCCATCTGTTCCTTCCTCTTGGACCAGACCTCGTGGTGATAACTGAGCTCTACCATAGGACACCTTTCTCCAGGTGACCTGAGGCTGTGGGTAACCTGAGGCCTGGCAGGAAACGCGAATGCTCTCACCCATACGTACACTTAGTTCTCTTGGCTCAAGCTGCACAGCAGGCGGGATGCACACCAGACTTTTTGCTGGCACCTCAACCAGACTCAGGTGTGAGAGGCGTGGTGGTTCAGAGCACAGTAACCTCCGCTCGGCTGAACTCAACAACCTCTGGCCCTCAGTGTTTATCCAGCTGCGAAGCCAGTGAAGAGCACAGTCACAGCGCCATGGGTTATCTAACCAGAATATAAAGAAAAGGAATAGAAGGATAAAGAAAAGAGGACAAAATGATATCGTTAGACACACCTTAAGAGTTTAAGAGATAAAACTGTAGGCATGTAGAAGGAGAGGATATCTTTTAAAATTTAGCTACAGTAAAAAGCAATTGAGAACAAAAAACCTAGAAAAGAGGTCTTTTTCTTGTGTGTTTGATTTTAAATGGCTTTATTTTAAAACAAGTGCATGGTTTCTGGTTTTAGACTTTTGGCTTTAGCTTTAGCTTGATAGAATGCTAATCCGTCTTTCCTTATAACATGCTTTCTCCACAAACAAATTAATACTGTGCTATACAGTTTCTCTTTAAAATCAGAAAAAAAGAGAGATAGAAAGACCTACAACCAAACTGGATTCTTTAACAAAGACAAGAAAAGGTTTTGCTATTTCAAAGTCTTTATAAAAACGCTATGAGTGGCTAATAGCTAGCACGGAGCAATAGGCAATTTTGTTGTCGTTTTTTTTTTTTTTACTTTTTAATACATGTAAAGGAATATGAAATGCTTCTGGTTTTAGCACTCAGAAGAGCTTCAATTATGCAGCTCTTAAACAACAAGAGCGTCATATAATGTCAGTCGTGCATTAGCACATAGCTGCGTTAGCTGTAACAGGGATGTATAATATGATGTGTGTATAGATACCTGTTATACGCAGCACTTGTAGGCTTATAAGAGATCTTAGAGAGACAGCACTTAGAGTGCGCAAGTTATTCTTGCTGAGGTCCAGCAAAGCCAGAGAAGATAAGCCCATCAGAGCTTGCTCATCTAAAACCTCCATGGAGTTCTCCTGCAGGTGCAATTCCTGCAGACGCTGAAAAGAGGAAAAAGCAGTTCTCATTATCCACTGCATCATCTTCAGTGTGATCATTCTTGTCATCTTCATGTTCATTATTATTATCCTCATAACCACCACCTTCATTAAAATCTTTGATGTTCACAGTCCCTGCTTCCATTCTGTTCCTGTTCAATTAACTGCAATGTGCACAGTCATCTGCATATTTATGCTGTCACATTTACTACACTCCAATTAACAAGGAAATGATTATGCCGTGTACAGAATTTAAACTGCACTCAGATGTGTAGGAATAGAAACAATACACACACACCTGCAATCCACGGAAAGTGTAATCCTCCAGCCGGTTGATGTGGTTCCCTGCCAGGTAGAGGATGCGCAGGTGCTCAAGACCACGAAAGGCATCAGCAGAAATCAGATGAAGATGGTTGCCATTAAGTGCAAGCTCTAGCAGTTGGCCCAGACTCACAAAGGCACTGACCTCCAGGGATGAGACGCTGTTATTCTGCAGATAAAGATAGTGCAGTTGACCCAGGCCAGACAGGTCCTCAGCTCGAATTTGACCAATGGAATTGTCCTGCAGGAAGATGGTCTGTAACAAGATAATTCCAAAATAATTCATCTGCCATTTTTAATTCTGTTGGATGAAATTTGTAGAATTTATTAAATGGTACATGAAGCAGTAAATTTGTTTCTTCAGTGTTTCCCAAGTTGTAAACGAGCGTGCAAAATCGTGTTGTGCCGTACAACAGATTGGCCTCATATGGGGCATGTATCTCTTCCTGGCATCTGATAGGATTTCTGGGAATGGCTCCAGAGCCATCGTGACCCTGGCAAGGATCAAAAACGTCCTGAAGATGACAGACTAAATGCATATTTGCTTATTTTTCCCAAGGTTGCCAATCATTCTGGCGAAGGCAATGTGTCACTGGACTCATTAGAACCAAATATTTATTTACCAGTTCCTAGGAGCCGCAGAGAAAAACATACTGTATAATAGGCTTTAAAGTCCTATTACTCATTTTTATTTATCACCAAGTAGTTTAGTAAGTGACATAAAACGGCAAATACATAATAAAAAAATATTTGCTAAAGGGTGAAAGTACCTAATGGTTGTTTCTGCTGGCAAGTAAAAATTAGATCAATGAGAAGCTCCAAATACTGAATCGACCCTTTAATAAATGCTCTCCCCAGAGTCTCCACAGCATGCATACTTGCAAACAATTTAATTGGTAAAGGCAACATTTGCATTAAAAAGGTTTTCGGTGAATATTAGTAGGCTTGAATGGGACTTTCTTGTACTCTTTAGTGATTTATCAACATTATTTACTAGTAACATAATTTGTTTCTGGTATCGTTTCTGCGACATCGGCTTACTTATATGGCACGGGTTCCTCATGTTTCTTGTTTCATCTTTGTGAAGAGCCTCATGAATAAGGAAACTGTGCAGCACAGTTTAATGTATAGAGACAGTAAATTAAAGCACAATAGGGAAAGGATCATATTTGTGTGCTTAGGTGAAACCTTGGAAAGCTTTACGTCTGTCCCTGTCTTTCTCTCTCTTTATATGTCTGTCTGCCTCTGGCTGTGTCTCGGACCTTTCTAAACCATCCTGATGCTCTGTTTCAAGTCTCATTGCTTGGAGGTGCTCAATGCTGCTGAGGATGAACAAACATGGATAGACAAGCTGTGACTCTGTGCTGCAGTTGCAATAATCCTTCCTGTGTTCAGGTTTCCATCATTGGACATTTGATGATTTTTTCCTCCAACATGGCTCAGATCGGTTACAGCCCATGATCATGTAAGCAGAAAAAAAGCACATGGATTCCGATATATTCAGATCGGGTTCAGTCCTCATTAATACACTATATTATAAAGTTTGTGGTCACCTGACCATTAGATTTATATGTGGTTCCTCTCCAAAATGTTGCTATAAATTTGTCTAGAGTTGTCTAGAATGTTTTTATATGTTGTAGCATTACATTATTCCTTTACTGAAACTAAGAGACTCTTTTCCAGCATGACAATGCACAAAGTCTCTGATCTATATTAAGACATGGTGTGTTATGATTGGATAGCACTCAAACTTATGATTCTGATAGTCAGATGACCACACACTTTTGCCAATTTAGTGTATGTGGAAATATAATCAGATATAGGGCAGGGTGGCCCTATGGTTAAGATGCTGAGTTGCTGATCTGAAGACCAGAAACACCTGGGTTCAAGCCCCACCACCAGCAAGTCAGCCATTGTTGGGTCCTTGAGCAAGACCCTTAACCCTTCCTGCTCCAGGGGCGCTGCATCATAGCTGACCCTGCGCTCTGACCCCAACTTACTAAGATGGGATATGCGAAAAAAGCATTTCATTGGCTTTGTACATGTACCTTGCACAATGAATTGAATATTTATTTATTATACGAATCGAATACATGCATTAGTGTCTTAGCAGACGCAGGCCGTGCATCATTTGTACTTCAAAGTGGCGCATCACCAATATATACAGTAATGTAAAAAAAAATTAGAACACGCCATTAAATATTTAGTTCTTTATTTAAAATAATAAGTTATGCTTATTGTAGCCATCTACCAGTCTCTGACATCAGTGTGAGGAAAGTTTGCCCCACTTCTCAATGCAGAATTCTTTCAGCCCGATTCAAACTTCCCCACAGCATCTCTATGGAATTCAGATCTGGGCTTTGATTGAGATTCCAGGACTTTTCATTTTTTAATTTTTAGCCAGTCCTTGGTGGATTTACTGATATGTTTTAAGTCAAACACCCTCTGATAAACGATAGAATTCATGGTGGATTCTATGATGGTGCACCAATTCAGGACATTTCCTCTGCCATATTTTACATTTGGTATCAGGTTCTTTTTCTGGAATGCTGTATTTGGTTTACCCCAAGCATGTCTTCTGTTGCAGTGTCCAAATAATTCAATTTTAGTCTCATTTGTCCAAAGAACATTATTCCAGAAGTCCTGGTCTTTGTCTGTGTTCTCTTTGGCAAACTTCAGTCTGGCCTTCGTGTTTTTCTTAGAGAGCAAAGTTTTCCTTCTTGCACACCTCCCATAAAAGTTAAACTTGTGTAGTCTCTTTCCGTCTTTACTCTACCATCTTTTTTCTGAAGGCCTCAGACAACTGAGAAGGGAAAATACTGAATGATCATTTTGTCTATTGCCTCCAATAATTATCGCATCGTTTTTACTTAGATAATGTAAGCGGATCCTTAAAAAAATCAGATATAGTCACAAAATCTGAATTGTGCATCAAGATCTGCAGTGTAAATGCGGTCCTAAAATGTTCATTGTTAAACGTGCTATACATAGAATTATTACATAACTATTATATAATAGAATTAATTTATTTTAATTAAATTAAACCACATCACAGATTTAATAATAATGTTTTTATACATACATATACTGTAATAAAGAAACACAGCTCTGCTTTAAAGTCTTATTAACAGGGTAATCAATATACTCCAAATGGTTAATAATCGATAGGTTACATTTTACATTTTTCCCTTTCTGGCATTTTACTTGCATTTTTTTTTAATCCAACTAAGCAGTTAAAGGCTTGCAGCCTTGCTTTGGCACCCAGCAGTGGCAGGTTAGTAGCGCTGGGTTCAATATTAGTTCTTTGTGGTTTCATTCATTTCTTCATCTTCCATACATGATTATTCCCTAATTCAGGGTCACAGGAGCCTGTCCCAGCTGTCTCTAAAAGGGTGAAAGGCAGGAGAGGGACACCCTGGACAGGTCACCAGTCCATCAGAGGGCCATACACACACACTCACTCCTATGGGCAATTTAGAATCACCAATCAACCTAACATACATGTTTTTGGACTGTGGGAGGAGACCAGAGTACCCGAAATAAACCCACGCAAGCATGCAAGCATTCCACACAGAAATGCCCCTGCCTGGGAATCGAACCCAGGCCTTCTTGCTGTGAGGTTTTATTCTTGTTATTTGCTGTATTGTTTTACAATATTTTTTATCAGATTTTTTTGACTATGCAGTTTGTGTCCTGGCTTTTTATTGCATTTTGTGCTCTTGATGCATTTTATCTATTTTTACCTTTATTGCTGCGGTTCGCTTAACATCTGTTGTTTTCTATAGAAATTTGACTCTAATAGTCACTGATGGTACCGCTGGGTCCTTATTGGTACATAATATTAAACAATAGTGTTTACATGGGAAGCTACAGTGTTTTTAATCAGCGACCTGTGTTCCATGAGGAATGCCCTGGGGTATCTCTTTCAGTCCGATAGTGCCGCACTCCACCGTCAGGCTATAGCACCGGCAGCCAGAGGGACAGCCAATGCAAGGGGTGAGTAATGGAACCAGAACCACCACCAGAAGCGAGAGGCAACATGACAGGAAAGCCATCTCAGAGCAGACAGCGCCTAGGGAAAATAAGAAGACACAGGTGCAGAAAGAAAGTGAGATGAATAATTTGGAAAAAAAGGAAATTGAGTAAAAAAAGGAGTTGGAAAACTGAAAGATGGAAAGTGGACCAGTTAAAGATAAGGATAAGGATAGCCAAGGGATGAGGCAGTTCAGGCCATGCCGTTATTGGAAAATGATTAACACCATAGTGGTGTGATGAAAGCTGGTGCGGAGTTGATTATTTTTCAGTATCTGCCGGTCTTGAGGTGTTTTATTTTTCATCTGCTACAACAATTCGTCAACAATTTGAAGCAAGTTCCATCTACTGCGAATATTATTACTGCTACAAACTCTAGTTAATGTAACCTCTTTTTTACCCTTTCTGTTTCGAAACAAAAAAGGAAATGAAAATGCAGCTTGTCATGTTACTAAAAAACACAAAACACAAATGAGTCTGACCTAAAAACTCTCCAGCGCTGTAACTTCCCGGTATGTCCAGCCAGCTGTTTATTATTAGCCTCCAATTACAGTAAAAATGACATTATACATAATGCCCTATGGAACAGCTGTTACTATAGCAACAATAATGCATTAGAATGAGCAGGTTCTTATATTTTTATATCTAACTTTTTTTTTTGAATTCCAGATAGATAAAATAATTAAATTTTTTTTTAAAGGATTTTTTTTTGATAAATTTAATAGCGTTGTCTTTTCAGATAGAGTCTTATCGAATACCCATTGCTGATATCCAATATCAAAAGCGAGCTTATGTGAAAATGGAAAAGCGTGGTGCAGAAAACAAAAAGACGCCATGTGATATCAAGTGACAGAAAACTTCAAGCAAGACGAAGCAGACTGAGATGGATTGAAACCAGTCTTGCTTCACACGACCCCATAAAACTGCCTCTGAAAAAAGAAGCCAACTCACTATTCCTGTTTTGGGCTTCAGTTAATTAAAGACATACGCAAAAGGAATACACATCCGGTTTTATCTAGCCTATTTGCACATTCTGGAGTCTTTTTCCTTCAAGTCTTAATAGATAAAAAAAATGAAATGTCATGCTGCTACTCTCTGGGGGAAGCGATCTTACTGTAATCGAAATCTAATGTCACTCACTCACTCTCCTCTAAAAAAAGGAAAAAAAAACAAGCCTGAATTTAAATCTAAAAATACACAGCAGAAGGCAAAAATTGTCCTCTCCAATGAGCACAGATGTGGGACAAGCGCCACAGCATGCTGATCAGATCCCTGGCTCTGAGAAACTATTTCAAACAGATTAGATTGTAACATTATTAACTGTAGTTTAGTCATTTTTTTGTCATCACCGAGTCGTAGCCAACACACAATCTCAAAGCGCAGCCAAACTATCCATTACCTCAGAATATGTGCGATCGTGGAGCAAGAAAAAGTTTGGTAACACTTTTGAATACAGTTATTACTCAGTAATTACACAGAAACAAACGAGTAAATACTTGTGCATGAATGCAATGAAACATTCTCTGGGAAAAATGAAAAGAAAATAGTAGTTATTGATTAGTTAATAGCAAACTACTAGTGTTATCTGTGTTCTATTACTTACTTATTCATTAATCAAAGTTTCATTAATAACAGTAATTACTATATGTCAGGTCTCGGTCAGGCTTGCTGAGTGTGTTGCCCTGCCTGGCCAACAGAGGGCAGCTGCGAGACTTTCTACTCCCATGCTGCAGGTTTGTTTATGTTGTCTGTGTCGTGCATGCATGTCATAGTTGATTATTTCCCCCAATTAGTTTGTGTATTTTTACCCCTGTGGGGTTCAGTTGGTCTTTGTCTTGATTTGTTGCATGTCACGGTCAATGTTATGCTTCATGTTCCATGTTCTATGTTTGTTTCTATGCTTCAGGTTATGTGTCGCTAGTTTCTTGCTTTATTATCTACCCTATCTTAGTTCATGCACTTGCATCCTAACCAATCCTACGAACCGTCACACTATATCATTAATAATATGTTACTCATTTGTTACAGTGTATTGATCCATGACGGAACAGAAAGTTATCTCCACATAAAAAAAGCAGCGAGCCATGAGCACAACTTATATTAATATTTCAGGCCTGAATATATCAAACCGAAACAGGAAATAGTCAATGAAGTTTCCTTACAGTCTACGGTTTCATCCACAGTGTAAAAAAGTGTGTAACTTTATTGTATCGGTAAAAATTTATTTGGGAACAAAACAAGCTATAAAAAGGAGCACAAACTGAACATGATGCAATGAGAACGCTGAATAACGAAGAAGGATTAATTAGGCTTAAAAATAGGAGGGAATAAAGCATGATGCCTTCCTTCCCTCACTGCCTCGTTAGCAAAGCTGAAGTAAAGAAGTAATTCTCAGAAAGCAGCACTCAGTCTTCAATATAGTTAGCAACAGCACATACTAAATTCCAAGCAATAAAAACTACTTAAACAGAATAACTACTGGAGTGCAACTTAAAAAAATTAAAGTCAGAATGTTTTTTGTCGTATTAACTATATATATATAGATATATATATATATATATATATATATATATATATATATATATATATATATATATATATATATATATATATATATATATATATATATATATATATATATATGTCTGTGCAGTATATAGTCAATACTATATATAAAAACCCTGAAGGATAATAGAAAAACATTTAGGATAATACCTTATCATTTAAGGGTGTTTTTTCTGTGCCACCATCGTTGCAGGCTTGTTTGTTAGGGGTAAATATTAATTACAGCTTAAAACTTGTATTTTTAATAAAAATCTGGTATTTTTGTAAGTCTGCTTTGTGACATTGTGAAAATTGCTGTACAAATAAAAGCAAATGAAATTCACATGGCTGTCTCTTGACAGCTGCTTGTTCCAGAGCTACATTCATTTATCTTTAATTTTTTATCCAACTAAGTAGTTAAAGGGGCTATTGGCCTTCCTTAGGGGCCAAGCAGTGATTGAACCAGTAGTCCAATACCTTAACCACTGAGCTACAATGTCCCCTAGAGTGTGCAGATGATGCCGTGTAATGATACTATAACCACATGAAATTATTGCAATTGAAAGCAAATTTGTCCAGAAATAGTGGGTGCAAATAATGCAGTCTGAGTGCCGAGATTTACATATAAATGTAAGAGTGTGTGTTTGTGTGTGTTGCTTAAGGAAAGAAACTGCTACACAGTCTGGTTATGAGGATCCGAATGCTTCTGTACCATTTTTCCAGGAATATGATAGTAAAATTGGTAAACGCTTATCACAAAGTCAGTCGTCTTGCAGGGGTCTTCATCATCCTTGTCCTCATTGTCTACGTATGTCATTAGCATGCATTTGGAAGCACAACTAATGAGAAGAGAGAAAAGTCTAGATAATGTCAGGTGCAATGTGTAGAATGTAATGGATTACATGTGCTGTAGGAAATCCCTGCGGAGATCTCACAGAACCCTGTAATTTCAATCATGTGGCAGGGTTGGGCTGGAGAGCAGGTGGACAGGCGATGTCAGGGCGGATATTCTGGTTTTAGAATTTGCAAGTTAAAATGCTCTAAAAATAATAAGACAGCTTTCACCATCTGACTCCCTGAGAAATTTCCATTATTAAAATTCTTCTTATTTAATTGTATTATTAAAATTCTTCCCCTCATGCTTCATGGGTTTTCTTTTCAATATTCTGGTTTCTCACTCTAATTAGGAAACATCTGTTATAGGCTGATTGACATTTCTGAATTGTCTATAATGTGTAAGTAGGAGTGATTTTGTCCTACAATGAACTCCTGAAGAAGTCTCTGCTAGCTTCCTAAAACCCTGTGTGGAATAAACGCTACAAAAATGGATAGATGGATGGATGGATGGATGGACCTATGGATAGATGGCTGAATGGATAGAGGTGTAAATAGATATATGGAGGTATAAATAGATGAATGGGTGGATGAAAATATGGATGGAGCTCTGGATGGATGGATACATGGAGGTGTGGATAGATAAATTGATGGAGGTCTGGATGGATGAATGGATGGATAGATGGATGAATGGAGGTATGGATGGACGGATAGATGGCTGAATGGAAGTATGGATAGATGGATGAATGGAAGTATGGGTGGATGGATAGATGACTGGATGAATGAAAGGATAAATGGATGAGAGAAGATATGGATTGATGGGTAAATAGAGGTATAGATGGATAGATGGGTGGAGGTATGGATAAAGGGATAGAGTGATGTAAATTTGTTTTTTTAAAGCAGTAAAATCCATCTATTTAACTGACGGGAAAAATCTGGAGTCACCAAATGTACTAGGAAATAAAGAGACTGATAAATGAGAGTGTAGTAGCTGTAACACACGCAGAATTCTGGAGACAAAGCCAGCACTAGGAGCAGGTCTACAAGTCCATAACTCCAAAAATCGTACCTTGACTTATACAAATAAATTAAAAAGATGTTTCTATTTTCAATGCACCATTTGATGAATCTTTCTGATGTTTTTCTTTCATAGATAAAGACTCAGATTTAACGTTAGTTCATTAAGGTCAGTAAAAGCAATCGTAGCATCTGAATATAATTGAAAAATAGGGGGAGATGAGAATATGAGCATAGATGTTTGGTGTGAACGCTGTTTAGTTTAACCTTTATTAAATGCAGATCTATCTTTCCTGTAGATGGACTAGCTAAGTTAGGTGCCAGGATAAGTTTGGATGCAAACACAGTTTTAATAATGAAACAACAAAATACAAAACGAACAATTAAAGAACATTAACGGCCGAGAACATAACATTAAGCTAACAGAACCACCTGACCTGACCTAAACTGGAACATGAACTTGACTTTGAAACATAACATGACTTGACACGACATAGACACCAAGACAAAGACAGACTGAAACACAGGGGTATAAATACTAAACCTAATGAGGGAAACAATCAACTAAATTAGACTCACCCGAACACAGCGAGGAACACATGACCAAACTAAACCAATGGAGACCTGACACATGGACAGGTAAAACACATAAACAAACGTTGAGCACATGAACTAGAACATAAACATAAGTCTCTTTGTTGCAAGCCTGACCGAGTCCTGACAAATAGTTGTAATTTTAAGTTATTGAACTTGTATTTATAGTGAGATGAACTACTCAGTTCCAGGATTCATCACTATCTTCATCATTTAAAATACTTAAATTTTACTCAGTTTTTGAACTTTACATAAACACAAGCTAGCCAAGAGGAACACAGTACAACACATTACCTCATTTTTTATATTGATAAAATATATATGATATTGCCTTTGCTTAATACTAAGGGTCACAAAGCACAAAGAAAAGGTTTGAGAGTTTCAAGTTAAAGTTTAGATTTTGTCCCCAGCTATTCACAATCTTGTTCCAGCACTTTAATTGCCAGTCGTTATTAGTCTTTAAAAGGTAACAATAAGAAAACGGGGATCAATGTGAAAGTATGATTTGAGGCCAATATTTCAACAAAAAAGCTCAAGTGGTGGGATCATGGGTGACTAGCTGGCAGGCAGGAATGATGAATAAATCCCCCCAAACTAATTCAAAAAGTCATTAATGTCAGAATAGAGTTTAATTTTTGCTATGTGGATTATTTTTTTTTACTTTACAAATATCTTAAAAAGGATTATTTGGGCGGTATAAAGAAATTATTCATGGAGTCAGTCTGTAGAAGTGACATTTTTCAGCCTGCTTGGAGACAAAAAGCGAATTTGAAATACAGTCATACTGTAGGTTTAATGAAAATAACCAATTTGGAAGATTTAGTCAATTGTTTCTTTTAAAAAGCCTTTGGTGGAGAAGCAGAAAAAACAAGGGCCAAATTAATTACATACAAAATGCTATGCTTTACTAATTTAGATTGTTTTGTATGCCAGATACTTTAGAGAACAATTCATCAAACAATAGAGCTTGAAATCAGTTCGAAATTTCAACTGCAGACGTCTTTCTGACTTTGAGGACGTGTCTGATTTTGACGCAGATCCGTATTGTTATGCCCTTGATGAGCCTGTGTGCTATAATGCTAATTGTTTTATCATCAAGCTATTTATAGACGTTCGATTGTAGCGTTCATGTCTGATTATCTTGATGAGCCCTCGGCCTACGGTATCTGATGAAGCGGGAAACAAAAGAACAAAGATTGCGTCACTCGCTTGCAAACAAAACTCCAGTACATGTACTGAGAAATTTCTGTTTACAAATATAATGGCAGGACTGCAGTGACATGACTCCTAATAAAACAGGAAGTAGACAGGGTACGGTGTCAATGCATGCGGTAGCAGGAGCACAAAATACTGTCACAACCTTGTCCTCGCTTTCATCCACACCAATTTATGACAGGTATCTCGTTAAAGACGATCAACTGTGTGGTCTGTCAGGAGGGACATACAAAAAGAGAGAAAGAGAATGCAAATGGGAGAGAAAGAGACTTGGGAATAGGAGAAGAAAAGAAGCCACAAAAATTGACTACAAGCACAAGCAACAACAAATATGTCTACTGAAGTAATAATAGACTCTTTTCCTACTCCAAACAGCCCTATAGAAGCATCTCCGGAGACCCAGCCATAGTTTCTTTTGAGCTTCACTTAATAAAAGCCTTGTGCAAAAAAGGCACATCCTCTACTCCGATTCTCTCTTTTTATTCTTAAGGACAAACACATGAGGTGTTTTTTTTGTCTCTCATGGCTTCGCACGTACCGCACAGCCCCGTGGGAGTGTTTTGTCACTCTAATCATCGGAAATATCAAAATCCACTGCCTAGAAGGCTTTTTCTTTTATGCTCTCAACCTTTTTGATTTTCAGGCTATAAACCTAAAGCCTCAGGCATCTGATTTAAAGCAAGACTGCATAGAAATCCAGAAATACTCCGTCGAGATCAAAATCATTCTCCGTGATGAGCCCAGATGGTGCAGGAGAACAGCAGCATGCTGATCAGGACGCTGGATCTGGGAAAGCATGTCAATGAAAGCTAAAGTCTTGGAGGAATGGCAAACAGAGTACTAGCACGCAACAGTGGGATGTGAGCCCTGCTTTAAGAAAAAAAAAGGCTGTGGAAAAAGTCTTCCCGAAATCCAAACGTACAACGAAGTACCTCTGATCTGATGGAAAGCGCTGTCTGAATGTGTATTTATCTTAGAAACATGTGTTTTTGGAGCAGAGGAAAAAAAACTGCACATAAACAGAGCACCCAGGCGTGAACAAGACGTTAATATTTCATGCAGCCTTCCTAATTCGGCAAGTATTTAGAGGTTCCGGATTAATGTTATGTGCCCTACATCAGCCGCTTTTTTTTTCTTTTCCAAGCATGAAATTGGAAAAAGGGCTGATAAATGCTGTCAGAAAAATGACAAGCTATTTCCGACAGCACCTAACAGACCTACTGTCCTTTGCTCAGACGCCATTCTCCTCCTGCTAGGAAGAAAAAGTAAGAAAAAATAAAATAAATAAAAATGCATTTTGTATGAGGTTTGCTTCCAAAAGGCTTTTTTTGCTACGTGAACAGCCTTTCAAATAACCGAGTAGAAACTATGGAACTATGGAAGCTGAAGAACAAACTGCGATTGTCGTGTTAATAATGATGATGATAATGATGATAATGATGATAATGATGTCAAAGGGTTTTTTTTTTTACCTTAGATACTTTAAAAAAAACCCTGCAAAACGCGTGTTTAGAGTTAAAAAGCTTTACAGCACATTAGAAACACTTTGAAATTGTAAAACTTGCATCAGGAAAAATAATCAATGTACAACTATTATACTATCATGTAGCTCTGTAATATCTGTAATATGAAATAATTACAACTTATCATTGGAGAGTTGTAGATGGCCATATGCAGAGCGACAAAGATAATCAAAATGTTTTGAATATGAATTTAATGAATTATTTAAAAGTTAAATATTATATAATTGATCAAAATTAAACTAAAGTTTATGTTACTGTAGCTACTGGAATTGATGGTTATCTAACCAGGTTTTAACAAAGATGAGTGGTTAAGGTGTTGACCTACTAATTTGTAAATCTGTGTTTGTTTTCCACCACAATCCAAGTTGCCACTTAACCCTCAGTTGTATCAAAGAAATAAATGTAAGTCGCTCTGGATAAAGGCATCTGCCAAATGCTGTAAATGTAAGAAAACAGATTAGCCTTTTTAATTTAGCAATTAAAGTTGCAAAACAAATCAGGAAAATAAAGGAAAGGTCTTGATTTATTCAAGAATTAGCTTTGCAGATCGAAGCATTCCATGTTTTATTTTCACTATGAATAACAACATAAATATTACATTATTACATTTTTCTTCTTACTAATATTACTAAGGGTTAAGGGTCTTCCAATCTTCTTCAGGGATCCTTCAATCTAACACACCAACCAGCTAAATTACAACCCCTACTAAACTGCCCCACCGCCAGCCCCACCAACCCGTTAAAAATAAAAAAAAATTCAAGGACGTGTATAATAATACATAATAAAGTCACAGTTTTATGCCTGCATTTACAGAAAAAAAACCTGCTACCATTGTGCCCACTCTGCGCTGTGTGTGTATGCGTGTGCGTGTGTGCGCGCATAAGGAAAAGAGATAACTAAGTTAGCAAAACAGATGGCAGTCATACATAGACTTGATCAAGGTTTTTTCCTCATTTGAAATGAACTGCCAACCGCATACTAGCTTCTGCCTTAGACACATACTTTGATTGCTAATATGCCAAGAACGAAGCTGCATTAGCAGGGCGTTTGGCCTGTTGTCATAATGCCAGCTGGAGCGCATCAATCCATCAGTATTATGCGCAGCCACGCGGACAGAGGCACCAAACTATCTTGAGTTTAATGCCAAGGCTGTTCTAAAATTTAGCTCCGAAACAAGACCAGAAAATAAACAGAACTCGATAATAAGGAGCGTTATGTTCAGAATCACTGTCAATATATACAGCCTATGGCCAAAGGTTTGTGGACACCCCACCAGCATAGTCACAGACCTCTGATCTCATTAATACTATTGTGACTAAATAAACACAAATCCCCACAGTCACATGACACAATCTAGTGGAAAATATGAAAGTGATTATAGGAGGAAGAGTAAGACTACATCTGAAATAGGTTGATAAAACACAGATGGATATGATTGTCAGGTGCTTTTGTGAAGTAAGTTGTGCATACTTGCTCAGGTGTTCAGTCTGATCGGCTGCGCTGTAGGCTCGCTCAGCTGCCGCTTTCTAATCAGCTGTCTACAAGCCAGCATGGATTTATACAGCCCTTTGTAATCGTCTCCAGCATATTCACTCTGAATCTGTCACTTTATGCATCGAAGAATCATCACTTTATTTCGAACAAATCACACTTCTGCCAAAAAAACAAGCTGCCGCACTGCCAAATAAATGCAGGTCCCAGCACTTTCCTCACCTTTAGATACTTCCTCACAGTTACAGTAGGTGCAGCTGAATGTAAGTAATGGATCAGTATATAATGAATCAGTAATGCATCAGTATACAATAAATCAGTAAGGAATCAGTATATAATGAATCAGCAATGTATCAGTATATAATGAATAAGAAAGGAATCAGTATTCAATGAATTGGTATATAGTAAATCATTAATGAATTAGTATATAATAAATCAATAATAAATCAGTATATAATGAATCAATAATGCATCAGTATGCATAAATAAGTAAGGACTCAGTATTTACTTTATTGGTATATAGTGAATCGTTAATGAATTAGTATATAATGAATCAATAATAAATCAGTATATAATGAATTAATAATGAATCAGTATCTAATAAACAGTTATGAATCTTTACTGAGAATAAAACCCATAATCTTCCGATCAGCAGTCCAGGATCTCAACTGCTGAGCATCTGCTTTATCAAATTCAGTATAAGGTTAATAAGTAATGGTGCATGGTGGTATTTAATTATTAACATTAATTCACTGTACATTTTATTCATCTAGAGCTACTTTAAATTATGTGACTCATTCATAAAACGTGTTTGTTCTTGTTAAGTCAGCTATAAGCAGTTGTTCTCTCCTTTTTCTCTTTGTTAGCTTGTCATGTTACTGAAAAAAAGTCTTTCATCTTTTCTAAGAATTTCTCATGGTGGAAAACACATTGTATTTATAGTTAATGTTGTGTAAAATCTATAAAACAAGCCTTACTTAAATTGCAGCAAATAGCAGTCTCTTAGAATCACATAAATGAATGGGATATGGTAACACTTTAGAATAATGGTCTGTAGTAATTATGCAGCAAT